>VZTV01011768.1:0-25579 GCA_013400875.1 Anhinga rufa
TTCTCTAGCCCAGGGCTCTGGGATCTTCAGCACTATTGGTGTTGAAGACCGAGGTGAAGAAGGCATTAAATGTCTCTGCTTTGTCTCTGTCCCTTTTTGTGAGGTGACCATGCTTATCAAGCAACAGGCCAATGTTATTTCTGGCCTGCCTTTTGCCATTAACATATTTTAAAAAGCCCTTTTTATTGTCCCTCGCAGTACTGGCCAGCTTCAGCTCTAACTGAGCTTTGGCTGCATGAATTTCCTCCCTACAATGGTGAACAGCATCCCTATAGTCCTCCCATGTCACCTGACCTCACTTCCACTGGCCATATACTTCCTTTTTTGGCCTTATTTCTGGAAGGAGATCCCTGCTCAGCCACACCAGCCTTCTGCCTCACCTGCTTGACTTCCTACACTTTGGAATTGCCTGCTCCTGTGCTCTTAGGAGGTGGTACTTAAAAAGTGACCTGTACTGATGGACCCCAGCACCTTCAAAAGCTTTTTCACAGGGGACGTTGCTAAGCAGTTCCCTGAGCAATCTCAAGTCTGCTCTCATACCCAGAACTGAGGTCTTGCTGGCAGCTTTCTTCCTCTTACCATAGATTTTAAACTTGACTGCTTCATTGTCGCTGTAGCCAAGGCAGCCACCAATCACCACTTCACCCACGAAACCCTCTGTTAATAAGCAACAAATTGAGGAAGGCACCTTTCCTGGTCAGCTCCCTTAGTACCAAGAAGTTGTCGTCCAGATGGTTTAGGAATCTTCGGGACCTGTTTGTCCCAGCTGTGCGGTATTCCCAGCTGACATCTGGCAAAGTTGAAGTCCCCTGTAAGGACAAGGGCAGATGCTGGATTTTAGTTAATTTATAGTTCAGATACTGTGCGTCAGTTATTTGGATTCTGTGATACAGTATGATAATGCTACAGTGATTGCGGACTGCTTTGGTTTACCACTGTTGCTTTCTCACAAGACAATATCTAGAGTGGCTTCTAGATTTTACAGACATCAAAACTGCACCTTAGGCAATTCTCAGTCATCTTTATATCGTAACGTTAAATTCAGGCTTAGTGTGTATGTAGGCAAACTGCATGATTATTCAGTGGAAATCTACATCGGATGAGGTAGGGAATAATGATTTCACAGCAATCACGGTTGCAGTCCTTGAGGTATGTACATTATTTCATATTTCTTTATATACACTTATACCAAAAGTATATGTGTCTTTGGAAGAGGAAGATGGAAGAGACACATTTTTCTCTTCAAAATGGAGACAATGTCAATACTGGGGAAAATATTATGGTTTCGGGTTTTCCATATATGGGAAAACCATTATGGACAGGAAAGAAAGATGATGAACGCTGTCCTGTCTTAGGAAGAGAAAAAATTTCCTTCAATCTATATTCTTAAAATTTCTCTGTAATAGTGCTCTTGGTAATTATACCCAGCTGCATAAACAACCTCAATTTGTCTATTTCTGATAGAATTATTTTAATTTATATTGTAATTATTTTAATTTTTAAAATGTAGTCTGCAACAGTAAAAATCTTATTGCAATGCATTGCATGTAGTAAGATTATTTTCATTTATTTGTCAGCGCTGCTTTTAAAGGGAAAAAAAAGAAGAGGTACGCTTGTGTTTCATGCCTGTAGAAGGGAAGTTACTTCCTTAAACTGTTGAAGATGGTACATGTACTGAAGAGGTTTTCAAGTTCTTCCCCCGTTGTACTGGCATATATAGAAGATTCTTCTATTTCATTCCTTTGGGTTATTTATCACAGTGCCTTTTCTTTAACTGACTGGATTTTAGATGTTGCGATTCTACCATGCTGATTTAGTTCTTTGATTATTGTTTTAACTACCCTGGCTTTTATTGGTTCCAAGCAGGAAGCAGAAAAAATGCTACAAAAGGCAGAATGGAGGCACAGGATGAAATCTGTGCTCCCGTTAAAATTCTAGTTTGGGTCAAATGTTTAAGGGATGTGATAAAATGTGCAGAACATTTGTATTCTAGAGACGCAGTAATATACCTGTAAGAGGTCACAGTAACTTCCTTGTCTTCTCTGAGAATCACACAAAAATCATCAACATTTTGGCTCAAGAACAAAGACTTAGATGTGAATTGTAAGGGGACTGTATTTTGGTTCATAATTTAGTTTTGGATGAGATTCCTTTAAATAGTTTGTTTGAGCTAGACATCCGGAAGCCAAATTCAGGATTCAAAAGCGCATATTGTGCCCACACCAGGTGGCACTCCGGGTGGCTGGGGTGGCTGCCTGCTTCGAGACCGGGTTATCCCTGCTTTTCCGCTAGAGTTGCAGTCTCTATGATATGTTGTTCTGTTTGCAAAAACGTTTCTCTTAAGTTGATAGCTTTAAATTACAAGTTAACAAGTATTCCTTTAATCCCACATTTAAACATTTTTTTAACATGTATGTGTTCTAACATTGGATTAGTTTCTTTAAATTAATGGGGAGGACTATACCACACATAGCGTACGGTAAAGCAGGATACCCAACAAAAGGGCAAATGTGGATCAGGAGCAGCAGTCCTAAATGAAGAACAAAGGGAGGCTAACATCTTAAAGCTTGCTGAGTCCTTTTTATTAGTCAAGAAAACTGGAAAATTAGGTTAGAATAGCAAAATTATTTTATCTATTAATTACTAAAAATGAATAAAAATTAAATGCATAATGTGTGCATCATATTTCTAGTTACTGAACAAAGAACTGATGACTTATTTAAAGAACACCATGAAAATAATAACAGGTAATACCAAGAGACAAGCAGGAAATACATCGCATGCCTGTAAGAATGAAAATGCAGGCTTTGTTTTTTGTAAAAGAATCTTAGTAAAAAGCCATTCTATTTTTATCACTTCATACAAAAGAACAAAATTATTTCTCCATTTTGGCTTTGAAAAAACATGGAGTGAACAGATGCTTTGCAATATCAGACTGTGCCTTATATCTTCTCTTCAACTTCCTTCACATGGGATGCAACAACTTTTCCATCTACCACTTCTTCAACAATTGTCTTGATCTTTCTAGTTTTGGTAGGATCTAAACATCATAAACAAAACAAAAAAGATATTTATCAAAGTGTTAAAAATTATGAAACAGAGCAGCACGCATATGTGAAGAGTTACATCCTTTTCCTTTCAAATTGGCTTCCTGCTATGATGAAGACTATAAGGTAGTTAAACAGAATAGCATGTATTATTTTAAGAATGATTTTAGAAACAAAATTTTATTCAGTTGAGTTCTACCTACCCTGAGAAGAATCCAGTGATTGTGTTTGTGATTTGGACCCTGTCAGGGATGAGCTTTCAAATGTAACTCCCTGTCCTGCACTCCTAGAAGTGAACCAGAGACACACAATATTGCAGAAAGTTTGTCAGGATCAGGAGAAATTCCCTTTTCATGTTGGCATTGCTAGATGATTTTACATGCTGAGCAGAATGGTTCATTCTCAGCTAGAGTATTTCTGTATCATTTCAGAATCACTGTATATGCCTTACTGTCTTTTGGTGAATGTATCCCTTGCTTTTACCCCATTTTTCCTGGAAAGCATATTGCTACACAAAATAAAACAAAGGAGGTATTTTATGTAAATTAGATACTTACACAAACTCGCCATCCAGCAAGCGACGATAGGTTTCAATCTCCATTTCCAGGCGAGTTTTGATGTCTAGGAGTTGTTGATGCTCTGCATTCTGGCGCTCCATATCAGCCCTGACCTGAAACAGCTGAGTCTCCAGATTCCCAATTTGAAGTTGCATTTGTGAAAGCTGAGCACAGTAACCTCCTTCCGTTTCTGCTAAAGTGTCTTCAAGGGATTTTTTCTGTGTAAGAAGGATATTAAATAATCTCTGATTGAGGAAAAAAACATTCTTTACAAAGACAAACCCAACTGAAATAGTTTAATGGGTGTAACTATAGCTTCATTGCTTAGAGATTTTTTTTTTCTTGAAGTGCCAGTTTGAAAACTGGCCTTTGCTGCTTCACTGAATGTGAACATAAAAGTTCATCTGCTTTATAACATGCTACTTGCAATCCAATTATATATTAGTGCTATTTAGGAGCTAAAAGAATGCAGGATTTAACAGAAAATAAATTCAAATCTTAAATCCTATAGATTAGTGTAAGATCTAATGACACTTTTGAAGTTGGAAAATATACTCTGACTAGTTAGCAGCTTCCTTAGAACATACCATGGCAAGCTGAGACTGTAGTTCAATTTCCAGGCTCTGGAGAGTCCGTTTTAAATCTGTGATCTCGCTCTTTCCTGACTGAAGCTGCTCAGCATTGGTGGAGATTTCCCTTTTCAGCTCCCCACTCTGAAATGACAAGGAAGAATACAGTGTAATTTTACTGTTCCAAATATTTAACTCATTTTTACATGCATTTCGCTGAACTTGCTATCTCTGGTTGTTACTTTTTCATTGAACCATGCTTCAGCCTCTTTACGATTTTGCTCAGCAATGGCTTCATACTGTCCCCTCATGTCGTTCAAAAGCTTGGTCAGGTCAGTTCCTGGAGCAGCATCCATTTCAACGCTGACTTGGCCAAATGCACTGCTTTGGATGCCCTGAAGCTCCTGAAGAGATTGAAAATAAAGAAAAGTTTCTCTTAATAAAAGGCAAAATAGTTCTACCAAAAATATATGTAAAGAAATATATGTGATATAAATTCTGTTTCAACAAGAATCTGTAGCTCATGTGCGTATTTCTTTCACTCTTTCACTTAGTAAACTCAGAAGAGAATAGCAAGCAAAACAAATAATAAACCCAAGGAAGTCCTCCTGGCATAAATAAGGGAATAATTTGATATTTCACAACTCCATCTGCCTTGTTATGAATTCACAAAGGAAAAAAAAATTACCTCTTCATGATTCTTCTTGAGATAAGCCAGTTCTTCATTGAGGCTTTCAATCTGCATCTCCAAATCAGCTCTTGTCAAGGTCAGTTCATCAAGAACCCTGCGCAGACCATTGATGTCAGCTTCCACACTCTGGCGAAGAGCCACTTCATTCTCATATCTGTAAATAAAGTAATTAAATATGATTTTTTACATGGTTAATTAGGTCAAATGAAAAATATTACTATGTACTTATATAGATTTTAATACAAAATCTTAATACACATAACTATTATAATATTGTTTAATAATTATTTTAAAGTATTCTACAAGGAAAGAGACTTTTAAATACAAAAGAATTTTCTCCTTAAAATCTTAGTAAGTGCTTTTGTAATGTTCAGATATACTTACTTCAGTCTGAAATCATCAGCAGCCAGTCTGGCATTATCGACCTGCAAAATGATTCTTGCATTGTCGATAGTTGCATTAATGATCTGGAATACAAACAATGTTCAGAGAATGAGTTCATAGCCCAATGGCTCTGCAGCTCAATCTAGGTATTTACATAACTGTAATTCTAAATATGATTATAATAGGAAATGTAATTTGTTAGACTCTTGTATAATTTACTATGAAAATATACAGGACAGATTTTCAGCTTCTGCAAATCAGCATACTTCCCTTAGTGGTAGAATACCGGTTCACATTCAATGACTAGAGAGTTTATAACCTGAAGACCTCACCAGGTAGTCTGTCTGTTTCAGGAATTGAATTTGTGAGGTAAGAAGTATGAAACTTATTAAAATTTAACTTTGTAATCTACAAGAGTTTGTAGAACTGGATTCCATCACTGCTTCTCCTTTATTCAAATTGGACCAGGTCACACAGCATTGAGTGATAAAGCTACAGAACTGCTGTTAGTATACAAGAAAAATTCAACACGTGCTACCAGTGCAACGTGACAGTGGTTATTATAAGCATCAGTACTGTAGAACAAAATTGCTCTTGGTTTCTGAAAGGAATTTGTTATTTTCATCCAAAATATTATTAGATGAAATACAAATGTAAAGATACATTAAGTACATTGCTTTGCTACCTTGTTTCGAAGATCTTCAATTATCGGATAATATTTACTATAGTCATTCCCAGATCCAGGGATACCAGCACCAGGGCCATTTTTCTCATACCACTCGCGGATTTTGCGCTCCAGCTCAGTATTGGCATCCTCCAGAGCTCGTACTTTGTCCAGATAAGCAGCTAGGCGGTCATTCAGGTTCTGCATAGTTTCTTTTTTTGAGCCAGAAAGAAGGCCACTGTCCCCAGCACCAGCAGTGCCAAAACCACCTCCAAAACCAGGTCCTGAGCCACTGCCAAAGCCACCTCCAAAACCTGTGCCTGAGCTGCTGCCAAAACCATTTCCTAAACCTCCACCAAAAGCACTGCCTAAGCCACTTCCGTAGCCACCACCTAAACCACTACCAAAGCCTCCACCAAAGCCGCTACTTAAGCCGCTCCCAAAACCCCCGCTGAAGCCAGAGCCTGAACCAAGCATGGAAGCAGCGCCAAAACGTCCGCCAGATCCACCACCAAAGCCAAGTCCACTGCCACCAAAGCCTCCTCCACCGCTAGAGCTAGACATTCTCAGAGATCCCCCGCCAAGCCCGCTCCGAGAAGAGAACTGCCGGGATCCACCGCTTGTGCGCACAGAAAGGGCCATGGTGCTCAAGGCGCCCTGATGTGTATGCAAAGCGTACAGCACCGAGCGAGGCACCCGAGGGAAGAGTTTAACCTTTATATAGGGGAGTCAGTGGGTGTTTCAGCAGGAGTCCCCACCTCCTAGGAAGATCTTTAATTCTTTCTCTCTCTCTTGTTTGGAGGGGGAGCCTAGTATGTCCTGACCAAAGTAAATGATATGTGCTAATCTAAATTGCCAACAGGAGTGGAAATCTGGTGCCCTCCAGGTATTTGCTGTATGAGGGGAAATGGGTGGAGTAGAGCTAAGACATCATGATAATGTTTTGCCATGTGCAATGGAGCACAAAAATTTCTTTTCACATTTAAATCCTTCCTAAATAATTTTTTTGCCATTACATATTCATTGCCTTCTTGGTTTGGGGCTATTATAGAATTATGCTTAGGTCAGTGGAGTGATCCCTTTCATATCGTACTTCCCAGTGTGCATGTCAAAAATGTGTTTCTTTTCATAATACTTTTCTGGCGTGAAGCTCTGCCAAGTTAGTGCTCCCTCTAATAAGAAGTAAGAAAAGTGATCAACAAAAGTGTATGAAGAGGTGTATGGACATTCAGTGATCTGCAGGTTGATCATTCATATGAAAACATAAATATACTTGATTATACCAAATATAATTTGTAATTGTGTTTTCTGCCCTAAACCTTTCATCACTGAAATACCTCTGTGTAGTACGCAAAGCCTATGCTAACAGTTATGATTTTGAGCTGAAAACTGACCATTGTTTCTTCTAAATAGTTTACTAGTATATCAAAATAAGGATAATGATTTCTGTATTCTGAGCTTTTTAGAATATAAATCTAAAGATCAAATATAGCTCTTCTGGTTGCAGGTTTAGACATGGAAACCTTTCAAAACCAATATACTCTCTTTTGAAGTTCTTTTGGTAAACAGAAAATTGTTTTCTCTTTGTCCTTTGTCCTGGCTTGATTGTATCATTGGATTTGTCAACTGAAATGCATTCCTTTTTAATTTATCTACAGCCAGGAGCATGGGTGCTTTTTTGGGCGGAAATGTATTATGGGCAGTAGATCAAAGGTTGGAGTAAAGCGTTTCGTTTATGTAGAAATGAACAGATAGCCTGGTATCAGTGGCTCATGGTAGTGAAAGCGAAGGATTATTTTCTTTGGCAGCTGATTCTGTACAGTAAATAACACACTGAACAGGTGAGATTTCAAAAGGAAGCATTTTCTGTGCTGATGTTGTCAAGAGGAACAGGGAGGCTGCCTGGCCTGGCAGTTGGGCTGTGGCACAGGAGACTTGTACTGCATGGGACAGGGTCCAGGCGGTTACTGTGACGGGAAGGTTTGATAGACCTGGTGGTCTTTTGATTTCTGAACTGAGTCAAAATGTATTCTTATTGATAAAACATTTTGGCTTGCTACAGTCGCTGGTGATATAAAAATTCACAGAGAGTAAAAAATAATAAATAGGCTTCTTCAGTTTATTTATTCATTTTAATTTATTATGAAATGCAAATTGACACTTCTTATTTACTTGAAAATCAGTTTTTACTGAAGTGACGCTGCGTTACATTTGAGTGGTAGTTCAAGTTCAGAAAAGGTGCACTGACTTAACATTTTAATGCATTTTTAAAAACAAATCTACTCTAAATGTGCTAGTGCATAAGTGAAAAAATAAATTGCTAAACTTTGGGTTGCAATTAAACTAACATACTTGATAGAGAGCGTATAATCTGCATCTGGTAAATTCTATTTTGTAAAGTTTTTATGAGGTGTCCGTCAAGGTTTCTGAAATAGCAGCTCTCTTCTAAAAACTTTTCATTTATTAATATGTTGAAAGTGTGCAAAAACTTAAGGCACCAGATGTTGAAGTGGACTGTCTGAAAAAACAAAGAGCAACTTCTCAGAGTGCCTTCAGAAGGTCCATTACTAGCCAGAGTTTGTTAAGCATGTGAGCAAATTTTGTCCCTTGTCTTCATCTAATGACTTTCACCAGCTTAGTGCTTTGAAACTTCAATGGTAAACTGCTTCGGTATTTTTCTAAATTTAATTTAGATTATTTTAAAAACTATAAGTAATTTGACTTTCTAATTTTTACTGAGCAAGATTTTAAATGTCATTTTAAGACTCTGATATAAGTAAAAACCAATACTTCAGTTTTTATCTGTCTTGGAAACAATTATACATTTCTAACAGGCTGATTTTGTCTTTCGTCATCATGGTATTTAGTCACTATGCAAGTAAACCCAAAATCCTGTACTTTGTAACTTACTGGTTTCTATTAACACTCACACACACAAAAGAAAAAGATTGTTTGAGATTTGATAGTTTGGCATTTTTCAACCCTTCTGGGTTCTAGGGAGAATTATATTGGATTCTTTATGAAGTTTAATATTTTGGTTTGGGCATCAGCTCCAAGAAGCTGAGAGGCCATCTTCTCCCTGCTGGTGCCATTTACACCTTCTCTTCAATCTCTTTCATATGAGAGGAGACAACCTTGCCATCGACCACCTCTTCAACAATTGTCTTGATCTTCTTAATTTTAGTTGTTTCTGGTAATGAAATGAAGAGAGGATTAGTTAAATGCAGCGTATATTGATGGAATAACATTACTGTTGTACTAGCAGCAATTCCACCGATGAGAAAATAGAAGAAGGTGTCTTTTCAGTGCAGTTCCTGTGAAGTAAACTTTTGGGGTATACAGATTATGGTTTCTCTTCCTTTGAACATCCTGTAGGTTACCCATAATACTCTAGTGGACATTGTGTTGAATAACTCTCTAACCCTCCTGATAGTTTTGCTTCAGTTTAGCACAAACTTGTAGACCTAAAACCTAGGAATAGCCTTACACTGAAATGGATATTTTTGCTATTAAACTAGAGACTCTCTTTAGGAGCCTAGTCTCCCTGTGTAGTCAGTGGAGAGAGGCAGATGCTTCTGAAGCCCTCCAGGGGGTGATTCAATAATTCTCTGTCGTTCTCTTGGCTCTTTGAGGAGTCTGTGGTTTTACTTTGGCCACCTGAATTGTATACATAAAACCAGGCTTTCTACAGTCCCTATAGGTTATCTATTCAAACAGTTGATTGCTTACTTGCTGTAAGATTCCACTGGTTGATTATTTGCTCTGAAACTGCGTTGTTTTATATCAGGCTAACTTAGTTCCCTAACATTTCAACAGGCAGCCATCAAAAAATAAGGAAGTGGTGTGACATACCTTTCTCAAGCTCTGCTGTAGGTACATCCACTTGGGAATGTCTGTTCAAATTATAAATTAAAAAATATTAATATATGGCACCTAACATATTGAAGCATTCTTGTACATTTCCTGTACGTTTAATCAAGACAAGGTAATGCCCTTTCATCAAGACGTTTAACCAGCTGTTTAAATGAGGGGCTTTTTGCTAAAATAAAACTTGCTAAGCATAAGCGATAGGTGAAATTAATCTGCAGACTCATTTCTGCAATGCTGTGACTTCAGCTCATGCAGATATGCCCAACCTAGTTCCTGAGCCAGAATAGCTGAACAGGCAGAATCCTGGGGGTAAATACCACTCTCTGCTTGCCCCGCTTTCATAGATGCCTGCTCTTTTCACTACAGACTGTGGGATGCTGGACTATCTGAACATTTAGTGTCAGCTAACTTGCACCTCTTCAAATTTTTAAGTAGCTTGGCTACTAGTGACATAGGTAGAGCCAAGCATAATCCAGTGCAGGCTGCAAAACTTGCCATGGATGGCAAGAGGAGGTCAATATACTCTTGCTGAGTGCCTGCTCTAGTGTGACCAGGTGCTGCGGTGTCTAAACCAGGTTAAAAAAATATCTAGCCCAGGTTAGCCCAGGCCTGCAGAAGCTACAGTCGTTACAGTTATGGACAAGTCAATCGAAAATCGAATTACTGATGCTTATGGAGTGTGGACATCTATCCAGCTACTCAGCTCACAAAGAGTAACGGTGTATACCTGTGCAGAGACTGGGAGGGACAAACTCAACCGACTTCCACAGCAGCTTCTGAAACCGAGCACGAACTGCAGCCTGCTCTGAATCTACAGTTGAGAACTGGACACAACTTCCCCCCGCCCCAAACCAGTTGGAAAGTGGCAGATTTTACACTTTCATCTTCCGTGAATATAGACAGTATATGCAATGTTGTTTGCTGTCAACCGAAACGAAACTGACGAGCAAAGTGCACGTATTCCCTCACCCGCTGTCCTCTCCTTCCAGCAAACGGCGGTACGTGGCAATCTCCATTTCCAAGCGAGTCTTCATATCCAGCAATACACTGTACTTGTTACTCTGACCCTCCATGTCAGCTCGGAGTTGCCTCAGTTGAGCCTCTAAATTGGCAACTTCTTCCTTTATTTGGGTTAGCTGATAACCATAACGTGCCTCAGTTTGAGCCAGAGTGTCTTCTAATGCCTTTGTCTGCAGCCAATGAAAAGAACAGAGATGTATTATTCAAGAGGATACATTTTTGTGTTAAAATTGTATTTTGATTGAAAAGCCTCCCAGTTTCTATATTTATCCGCGTAACTGTCTACTAAACATCCTTATTTCAAGTACTCTTTTTATTATTTACCATGTTAAACTGGGACTGTAATTCTAGCTCCAGACCCTGAACGATCAGCCTCCGGTCAGTGATCTCTCTCTGTTGGGCTTCCAGCTGTTCAGTGTAGAGTGCTATTTCCTGGTTCAGTTCTTCTGTCTGAAATGCAAAAATGGAGATGCTGTAAACTGCAACTAGACGTGACTGAGGTTCTTGCTGATGTTTCAGTGATTGACCTTACCTGCTTTTCAAATTGTTCTTTGGCTTCTTGACAGTTCTTTTCTGCCATTTCTTCATATTGCTGTCTCACATTTTCCATAATAGTTGCAACATCAACATTTGGAGCAACATCCACCTCTGCATTAGCTGAGCTGCTCGCCTGCAGTCTGTCAATGTCCTGCAGCAATGAGAATTGTATTAGCATCAGCTACAGGGAACTTTCAGTCCTGAATATTGGAGGCAAATTCAAAATCTATAGACAGAGAAGTAATTCTTAAATAGCACCTCAGGGCAAGATAACTTAATCACCTTGTAAATACTATTTAGTGCACCTCACATTGGACTTGATGATCTTAAAGGTCTTTTCCAGCCTAAACGATTCTACGATTCTATGATTCCATGTTAGAACATTTTACTTAGTTTGTATCAACAAATGCTATATCATAGATAAACATATAAAGAGATTATTTCCTCAGGACCAGATCTACGGAATGGGTGTAGAAGTCATGGTTCCCATTTGTATAGGTCTTTGCTCTACAGTGAGCCAAATCACTCTCTAGGCTCTGTCTGGTTTATTGACTGTCTCTCAGTTAATTATAATAGAACCGTAGGCGCATTCACATAGATAATATATGAATAGGTACCTCAATTTTGATGTGCTAATCTGGAGCTGAATCCCACCAGAAGTGTAATATCCTTTCAGATTAAGCATGAAGCTTTCATTATTCCTAGTTAACCTGAGTTTATGTATGCTACTTTAAAAAAATCTCTCCCTGACAGTGTTTGGCTGCTCTCACCTCCTCGTGGTTCTTCTTAAGAAAAACTAGTTCTTCCTTCACACTTTCAATCTGTGACTCCAAATCAGATTTCGACAAAGTCAAGTCATCACGAACTCGGAGCAGTCCATTAATGTCACTCTCAACATTTTGCCTGAGCAGCTGTTCATTCTCATACCTGTAAAATAAGGCTTGTTTTGTCATTATGCAGGTGCAGCTGTTTGATGTGTTAGAATCGGTAACTACCACAGCCTTAGTTGTAAAATGTTCCTTTTTATTAAACTTTACATTAGAAAATGTTTACTTCTCAGCTTTAATACTAATAATTAGAAGTTTTTGTGAATAAGAGGAGCATGAAGGAGAATTTATGAACTGTCATGGGACTCACTTCAGTCTAAAATCATCAGCAGCCAGTTTGGCATTGTCAGTCTGCAGGGCAAGGTTTGCATTTTCCAGCTGGGCAGCAGCAATCTGAAAAGGAATGGTTGAAAAGTGATGAATCTTTGCACATAAATGGACAGTTGATCCTTTTCTGGAAATTAATACTGCATGGGGGCTTCATCTTACTTAACTTTAGCTGTCTATTAGTCACCTAGGCTTAAGCTACATTCCCTTTGAAGTTTATAGAACAAATTAGGGTTTTCCCAAAGGCAAATTATCCTGTCATAAAATAGGTATATAAAATAGTTGGGATGAACTGCTCTCTGGAAGGGATCTGCTTTTAAAGGATGGGAAATAGAACTGCTGAGAAGTAAGAAGGGAAAGATATAAGGAAGTTCACTGGAAGCATATTTTGACAAATCTGTCATCTGATTGCTGGGGGAATATTTTGTTGTTTATAGTGGTAATTTACTATTTCAAGTAGTGATCTATTATTTTTTCTGAGCATTTGGCAGTCTTCTAAAAACCCACTTTGAAATCCACAGATGCTAAACTATATTTAAATATGTATATTACTGTCCATTTTTTCACTAATTAAAACTATCTAAGGCAAGTAGAATAGAATTAATTAATTTTGATTCAAAGATTTTTCACTTATGAGATTACTCACATCTGACGACCTATATCTAGTATTACAAATTGTGTAAAATCTGTCACTAATTTGTGTCTGATCAAAATAAAGCATTTATTTTTCTTAGCTGAGACAGTTGCGATTTGGAAAAGTACATTTTCTACAGTAGTTTATTATCTATCTCCCTGATAATTGCAACTCATATCTTTATAGATGGCTATATGATATCTTACCTTATTCTGGAGATCTTTGATTGTTTTAAAGTATGAGCTATAGTCCTGCTTTATGACTGTGTCGTTCTGCTCATACCACTCCTTGATCTGCTTTTCAATCGTGGAGTTTGCCTTTTCTAGAGAGCGCACCTTCTCCAGATACAAAGCCAAACGGTCATTTAGATTTTGCATAGTTGATTTTTCATTGCCAGCGAGCAGCACATCATTACCAGTAATGCTAAGCTGGAAGTTCCCACCGAAGCCTTGCCCATAGTTGGTGCTGGTAGATATGCGGGTGCCACAGCCACCAGCTCCCCCATAGACGCTCGGTGCCTGCATCTTTTGGATGGCCATTTTCCTGGAGGTTAAACCACTGACACTGGGTGCAGTAGATTGGAGGTGGGTGCTTGACCCCCACTGAAAGCTTTGGTTAGAGAACGCCATTTGTGTTCTTCGTCTTCTAAAATGAAACAGCTAAGCCTACACAGATAGAAAGCAGCTGAAGTGAAGAGCAGCGTGTGCTCCGTAAACCTTTATACTGTGTTTCAAAGGGAAGTTATAAACCCCACCTCTGTTGACACATAATGTAACTGCTTTCAGCACAAATAGCACACAGCATATTGCCCCCACACTCCATGTAATGCAAAAGGGTTTTCATCTGTTCATCTGCATTTGAGAAAAACTCCCCAGGTAGTTTGGCTTACTTTGTTATTATTTTGAACAAAAGATAAAACACAAATAAACTGTTGAATCATTTATAGCAGTGTTCCTGCAGCTGTACTCTCTGTAGTCCTTTTGAACAAACAAGTAGATTGTCACCCCCGTGTGCAGCATATGAAATGAAAACGAGAGTGGACTACATGTGACAAGCAACTTAAAATATTTGTATTTGCAATCAAGTATATATTTCTGTTGAGCAAGCAATAGTTTGGGCCTCGGGACAGTCTAGAACAGTGTATAAATTATTAGAAAGGAGGCATCTGTAACTACCATGTTAATTCATTTTATAGCAAGCACAAACAATTTTCATACTGTAATTGGAAAGTGAATGTTGTTGTAGTTAGCTTGCATTGAATACGCATTCATTTAGTACTAGAAAACCGTTACAAGTTCAACTCTAGCTTTCAGTACAGTTGAAATTCAGCAGAAAGAGTTTTGTTTTCCATGAATAAGGTAATAGGAACATGAATATTTGAAATCTTTACTGCCCACTTTATTTCACGTATGAGATGCTGAGATCCACAGAGTGACAGGAGGCATTGAGATTAAGCTTCCAGCATAACTAGCTTCCAGCCCTTCTGTGTGGCTGAAGTTAAAGCAAAACAAGTATCCCCCTGCCTCATCAATATTCTAGACAAAGAGACTACCAGCTAATGAGTTCCACTGCCGGGCAGTCTGTCACAAAGCCGGTGTTATGTTCATTGACAGGAAATCAGCTGCCTTGTTCAGAAGAAACCCAACAATCCTACTTCTAATTGTACCGAGGCTCCTAAACTGACTGTGGTGTATACTTTTGATACAGAAAATGCAGACATAAAATGGAAAGCAAGGAAAGAAAACTGATTGCTGGGGGGTGGTTAGTGCTGCAGGGAAGCAGGCAGCAGGTGTGCACTGGGACAGAAAGTAGCTGTACTTCCTTGGGGCATTGCACTGACAGTACTTTAGTGTATTATTAGTGTACAGCTAGTCAGGTAGAACAACTAACACATATTGCTTATGTTAGTGAAAACAGCTGCTGTACGTACTGATCGTCAACCTTGGGGCAAGGAAATCGGTGGGACACTAAGCTTTGGAGGCATTAAACTGTATATTGGAAGCATCATCAGGCTTTTGAGAACACTTAACCTGGGATAGTAGGGAATTGGTACTGCTAAGTTTTTTAGGCTACTGTGCTACAGATTAGTCTAAATAGTACTGGATCAAGGCAAAGAGGTAAGCTGTCATAAGCTGTCATTCAGAAAATATGCATTTTCCCAGCCAAAGTGATCAGTCCTCAAGGCAGAACTTTTTAATAGGAGGATGCTGTGAATTGTCTTTGGACCTTGAACTTCTCTGCGTGTAACTGATAATGAAAAACGTTTATGATAGTTGAAACCAAAGTACACTAGCCATATCATTTGGGCTGTCACTGTAGAAACTCAAGGCGGGTCATCTTTTGTTCATTAAAAATATTCAGGCTGAGTAAGAATTGATCACAGTAGTAGGGCAGACTTACACCTTTAAAGCTGTAAGAGGAATACAGCAAGAGATGCTCCTACAGTTACATCTCTTGGCTGTATATTTCGCTGCCTAGATCTCTCACAGTATTTTATGATAGTCTATTTAAGAGTAGACATTATGCTTTGTCTTCTTAGTATTTATTAAAATTAGTTTCCATGTTACCTAGATGGTAGTTTTTCTAACCATCACTTGAAGATTCCATTTTTCCTTTTATTGAGCAAATGACAAAGGTTATTTGTTAGCTCTCATGTTTGCCTATAAATGCAACAAAATGTCATCAAAGGTCTAGGTTGGCTTTTTGGGCCAAACTCCTAATCTTTGTATTCACGACTATCCTACCTCCGTATGGAGAAGCAGCTACATAGTTGGAATATCAAAAGCTAATTGTGTGTGTTGTTAAATTAATGTCAGGTGTTTGAAATTTACAGAAACTGGATACTGTTTATAAATGTAAGAATAACATTAAAATACATTTCAGATTGATAGAGAAATAAAATTCATTGATATATAAAAATTTCTAAACTCTTCTCTAACTTCACCTTACACAGTGACCTGGATTAAAGTGGACATCAGGAGTAGGTGAGACATTTGCTTGTGTTCTGGCTCTGCTACTTTAGGTCAAGCTGAACCTTCAACAACTATTTTTCCTCCAGAATCCTCATGACTATTAATCAAAACTGTTAAAGGCGTATGCCATTGGAAGCACAGAGCGATAGCATCATGCAGACCTAGCAGGAGAAGATGTTGGGCTGAATTTTCTTAGCGTTCATTTTCTTTTCTTCTCCAAATTGTTTCCTGACAATTTCTCTGGTCTTATAATTCTGTATGTGCTTCTATTCAAAAAAATAAGCTGGAGTATTTGCGAGAATATTTACTAAGATGGGCATAGGTATCGTTCATACCAGAGGTGGGTTTTGCTCCTATTTTTTGGTTCAGTACATTTTTTTTCATGGAATATATCTTGAATGGTTGTATAAATCACTGGAAACTGCAGGAGTGAACACCAAGGACTATCTCTATACCAGTAAATGAAACGAAGGCAAGGCCCACAGATGAGCTGAAGGGCATGTGGCTCGTCATGGCTCATATCTACCAAGCTGTTCAGCTGTCACTTGGGAGTGGTCATCAGCCCCCGCTGCCTCTTGAACTATGCCCAGGTTTTATCTGGGCTGTCATATTTTTTTTTTATTTTATTTTATTGGTTGTAACAGTAAGTTATCTAAACAGATGCTGAGCAAGCTAAAAATATATTATGTGACACGTGCAGCTTTGATCAATGTTAAAGAAGTGCTGCTCACACTTTGCAGTTCAGCTGTGCAGTTCCCAACTCCAGACTCGGTTGCGAATGCTCTGCAGAGGACAGGACTCATGCGTAACACTTCCTTTCAGTGACGTGCTCGGTTGGAACGGTTTGTGTGTAAGTCATCATAAAACATTCATAGCAATGCTAACAAATTGTTTGATTTCATGAAATCTCACCTGTGGGACAGAACTTTAATGTATACTGGAGAGCAATGAAGATAAGTCATGCAGGGTTATGATAACATGAGCATGCCATTTAGCATTACTCACCTTTACTAGCCAGTCATAGGTAACCAGTCTTGAGAGTTCAAGGGAAAAAGACACACCCAGCTTTGCTTCTGCATTTATGCTGCCTTTAGGTGGAACATATGCTTTTCTTTTGGTTGAGTTAAAGATTTAAATAAAGAAAAGTCTTTTAGTTCAGCCTTTAGTGACGATCCATTCTAGGAGTGAAATCCAATGCCCATTTATTAGTCCCTGTAACTATGGTGCTGATCTTGGTTTGGATTTTGTGTGGTAAGAATCTGAAGCTGAAAGATCTCTCACGATACAGTTCTGACAGGACTTTCACTGTACAAAGTGCATTCAGAGAAGAGGAATTCCTTGTTCACTATTCCAGCCATATTCCAGTATTCAATATTTCTGTGTCTGAGAAATTTCCCTCCTTGTCTTCTTAACCTACTTGCGAGAAGTTACTTCCTGATGTATACAACTGGTTTACAACCCAGGGAACAGTTGTAAGATGAGCTTTCAGGGGAAAATCAGAGTCAACTTTTGATGTAGATGTGAGCCAAGAGTAGATTTTAAATTACGATTTTTCTGAATGAGTGAAAAAAAGTACTTAGGACAATTCTCCACCCTGAAAACAAACTATCTTTGCACCTTTTGTTAATGCGAATGCTGCACCCTTGAAGACTGCTTTCTCCAAAGAGTAAAGAAAGTTGTTTTGTGTTTTGCTGAATGTGATCAGGCGAGAGAAAGGTCCAGATGATGACATTAACTCCACTGGATTCACATAAGCCCTGAACATCTGCAACAGAAGATCGTACACTGCCTTCCTAACATAGATAATTTTTCCTCATTTCCCTCTCCTTTTTATCTTTTGTCCAATGAAAATATTTTAATCATAAAATCTCTACACCTTATTTCTTTCTGCTTTGAGCTTTTGACCAGAGGGGTAAATTTAAAACATTACTTTAAACAGTAGGACACTTAAAGAAGTGTTCCAGATCTTGGAGTGGTGCATAAGCCAACGTGCTGGTTACATCTTTCCCAGCCACAGGCTGAGAATGAAAGTCAGGAGCTGCCTGTCCCGTCTCAGCTGCTCTCCTTGAGTAGAATCAGGTGTCAGTGCCAACAACAACAGCTCCAGGCCATACAAATGAACCTTCTCTTTTTTCTTCCCTAAAAGTATCATTAATATCAGCTCTAATATAATCTAAAAGACTACCAGGCAGATCCTTCTCTCTTGTAAAAGTGGTGTGCAACTGAGGGGTCAGTGGAATGAGAAACCCTGTAAGCTCAAGAATATTTCTCAGTTCCATAACGCTGGAATAGTTCAGTATCCATGAGAAAATATTACATATTTATATGATTCTGTAAGCAAATACAATTTTCATGGCCCTGTGCAAATTTATGCACACACTGATGGTACGCCATAAAAGATAAGTACAAGCACACTGCATTGCATGTATCGACATTTGTGTAGACTTGGTTTTGCTAGCTTTTAAAAAAAATAATCCTTGTGGTTTCAGGGACCCGACTTGCATCATGCTTGGAACCCCCCAACCAGGAGAAAACCTTAATTTTTTTTCAAAGGTATAATTGCACTCCTAACTGTCAGGAGTCGCCTGGGCAGTTGCATGGCTGCAGCTTCTTGTCTGGGGGCCACTCTGGTAAATCATCCTTTCTGTACATTCTAGTGACTGCATGGCATGCCCTCTCCCAGTATTTGTATAACCAGAAGCAAGCGATGGGTTGCTTGCTTTGTAAAGAGAAGGAACCTGAAATACCATCCCAGCTTCAGGATCCGTGTCAGGCAATCAGGTATCAAAAAACAAACAAAAAACCCCCCACATCTCAGCACTTCCGTTGAGAAGGTTGTGCACTTTTAGGAATGTCCATTGCACAGCTACTTCCACAGAAATTTCCAGTTCAGAATTGCTCGCTAGCCTTAAGAGCTGCCCAGAAGGCCCAGAGGGCAGGGGTGGCCACAGCAGTCCCACTGGCATGCCCTTTGGGGCAGACGCACCATGTGGATATATACCTATTCGTCACTAGAGGCCACCACATGCCTTCTAAAAAGAGTTACGGTTACGAATCTACATAGTGTTTGCTACAACGGAGAATCCATGCTGGGACCTGACATAACAAAATTTCACGTTACCTACTTTTCTGGTCCTAAATCCAGAAGAAAAATTTTTTGCATAACTCTTGTGGCCAAATGTTTAAAGTAATATTTATCTCCACAGCCACAAGCTGTAATTACAAGAGTTTAGCGTTGTGTATGGCAGTAAGTTTGTAAGCAATGGCAACAAGTGTTACTTACCTTTCTAAATCCTGAAAGCTGAGGACTTTCTGAGGACAGGAATGTTCATTATCCCTTCAAATTATGAACTTACAAATTATGAACTTCAAATTATGACTGATGCTTGAGTATCTTAATTTTTAGACAGCAATAAACTCTAGACATTAAAGAAAAGGTTTCTTTGGTTTTGTTTTTATGTTTTTTTTTCTGCATAGTAGCAACACTATTTCCAGTGGAACACGTCCATTCCCAAAATGTCTTAGTAACTGTCTTAAGACTCTTCTGTGGTGAGATTAACTAAGAAACAGAGCCTGGGCACTGAAATGGCTTCCAGAAATTGATAGCTTGTCTCACTAATAAGGAATGAAAAAGTGGGTTTTTTCCTGCACTGGTAACTTTAAAATCACAATTTCTGTCTACTTGCAGCAACATCACATATTTCCTTCTTTGAAATTGCTCTGGCAAGAGTTGCTTCCAGTGTCTCTGCTTTATGCATTTTATGCTTCAATTTCTTGTATGTTTGAGTCAGGGGTGTAGATCTGAGCCAAAGCTGGTATTTTTTCTCCAAAAGTAGTAGGCTATCAACTTCTGTTCTAAAGAAGTGCCGTATAGTTTGTCAGCTACTTCAGCTTGTTTGTTTCTCCTTCTTTCCCTGCCTGCTCCAAATAATTATTCTTCTAAATTGAAATACATTTTTCTCAAATTATATTCCTCCCCAAAGTTCTGTTGCTTTCTATAGAGCCTAATAACAACCTATCAAATTAACTCCGTTTGACTTGTCCTTAGGATGTTGGAAAGCAAAATAATTTACCCCTGAAGTCTGGATAGTTATTGAAAGTGTCCTCACCACAGCTGATGTTATGATTTTATGCCTTTAAGCTTCTATTGCATATTCAGACTTTCAAAAGGCAAATTAATGTGTCCAGAAGAAGCAGCCATGCACCTGTTTCCCCATTAGGTCATGTCTAGTACTATGAGCTTCTGTCATAAGGGCAGTCCAAACTGTAATCTATTGATGCTTATGTTTAACGTGATGTTTTTGCAAAGAATTCTTATATGCCAACCCCTAGATGTGTGGCTCAAGTAGGTCATGTCAGTATAGTTGTACAATTAAAAATATCATAAAAATACAGCTTGAAAAGAAATGAAAAGTTTTACTGAGGAAGGAATTATGAGGAAGCAATACACAGTAAAAATTCCTTGTGATTTCACAAAGCCAAATGAGTCAATAACTAAGATGCTTTTGCTGTATAATTCAGGATATGGGGAGGACAGGGGATGCAGGCCTCTCAAGCATTATTCTTTCCTTGCTTCCCTGTTTATAGATCCTTGCCTTTTCTAAATGATTCATACACAGGAACAGGCATCTCCCAGCAAAACTTTACAAACCTTTATAGGTCAGGGTGTGGACATTGTGAAATGTTTTACCAGCTCTTCTTACCTATTCTCTCTGCTTCAACAGTAGCATGCAAACAGTGGTTTTAGCAGTGTTATAACTGCTAGATTTTCTTTTCTTCTCTTTCTGAAATGACTTCATTAATTTTGCATCTGTATTAACAAGGTAGGCAGAAAGCAAAAATTTTGCATTCTACAGAAACATTTTGTTCATAAATAAGAAAGAAACCTGCCAATGTGTGGCCACATCACCAGAAAGAATGTGTGATTAATAGCACAAACCATCGCTGCATTACCTCATTGCAAACTTCTTCCAGAGGATCAACAATTCACTTACCAAAGCTGTGTATTGTAATATACCTTAATAAGTTTTAACATTTCTACAAGTGAAATAAGCTATGACTCATACACATTCTGGAGTGCATTCAAGTCTGTTATAAAGCACGTTGGAGGATTATTTAGTGCAGGACTTCCTTAAATGGCAGGTGAAACTGCAAGAAGTGATTTGTGCATGCTGATGGTTTCAGCCTCCTTTTATAGACTGAGTTCCTGTGTCGTCTTAGTTCGCAAAAGTATTGTTACGTCATTCACTTAGACATAGAAGTGACATTATCTCCCACTGATATTTTTTGCTAACCTGTTCCATTTATGGGAAGTGGAATATATTCACTTTGAGTGTGGTATTTTTTATGCTGCTTCAAATTTTTAAAATTGACGTTTCTTTGGGCCCGGGTCAATCACTTCCGTGTTGTTGAAACAGCACTTCTCTGTGTGTTTAATACGGTAGTAGAATAAATGCCAGCTAGCAGAGTTCAATCAGCTTTAATACAATAAATTAATAAGATTATTTTTCAAGCAATACAGTATCATACTCCTGAAGATTTCCTTTCCTTCAAGACACCAACCCGAGACCAAAAGAAAGAAGCACGATACCATCTCTTTTTCAGTTTCCCAAATACTACAAAATCACCAGACACCCAGGCATAGTGTTCTGTACAGGACTAATTTTAGTAGGGCTATTGGCACATGTTAATTGAAGAATATCATCAGAGTATGTGCAGGGTCTTGACCAGCAGTACACCCTCGAAACGAATCAATCAAATTATCTCTTCGGTACAATCAGATACCGGAAGGATTGCTGTAACTAGAGAACAGCTCTTTGCAGAAGTTATATTATCTAACAGCTGGGGTAAGTAAAAGCTGTGAAGTGATGAATTCTAATTTGGCCACTATCAGTGACTTTCTTTGCAGCCTTGAGCGAGTTGTGTCATCTCTTCTTCCAATTTCTTAAGCAATAAAATGGGAATGATAATACTGCCCTCATTCATTATCTCCCTAACTTCATGTCTCAGCGTGTTGTGAGAATATAATGTTAGCAATACATGTGAATGATAAATATTAGTATCATTATTTATTATTTAGGGTGCAGACCTACCCTAAATACATTTAGAAATGCATGGCTTCTCTACCAGGACACAAATTCAGAAATAAAGAATAACCACTAGATACAGGGCAACATATGGCCAGTGACACAGTATCATAAGCTGTTCAACAAAAAGGAAATCTGCAGTTATACATAGTATGTTAAAGCCATGAAAAATTCTCCAGAAATAAGCAATTTTTGCCATAGAATACTTGCTTTCATTTAGAAAACAGAATGTAGTGTAACTAATATTTCTATGTTTAAGGACTAATTGGCTTACTTCACTTACTAAAAGACAGCAACCTGAATGGATGTGTTAGAGCCATCGATGTGTGATGATGTTAATGAAGGGAGTGAGCTGTGAGGTGAGTGCTGTAAGCTGTACTGGTCTGACCATTTCAGAATGCACTGACATGGATCTGAGAGAAGGTTAAAACCACCAGAGCAGTGGAGCGGAATGGGAACTCTGCGGCGGCTCAGCCCGTACTGTTTGGACCATAGCTGAGCGTAACACAGGCCTGCAGGGAGTGCATCTCTCACCTCTGCATGAATGACACTAGGACACGAGTAAAGCCAATGTATTGCTGAAGAGACAGGCGTGTTCTATAAAGCACTTCAATGACTCGTTTTTCCTTCTTTCCTTGTAGTTTAGCACAATCAAAACCTAGTGCAAAGCATAGATACTTTCCTTTGACTTAGACATAAGGGGCTACTTAGAAGTTTTTGTAATTATTTTTATCACAGTGATGCAGTTACGGTCTGTAACTTTGATAAATGAATATAGCTTTAAGTAACACAGAAAGCTGTTGAAGAAAACAGGCACATTTTGTCCAGATGCTACGAGCACCAGGTCTGGCTTGTTAGATCTGGTAAGCCATAAGGAAGGACATCGTTAATTAGCCGAGTTACTAATCCTGTATTACAAGTTTTACCCAATTTAAAGAAACCATTAGGTAATCTATTCAATGCTTTTGGGATCTCTTTGTGCAACAAGGGTGGAGAGTTGGGGGCAGGGGGCGAAGGGGAATCGTGAACTGGTCCTAACATGCCAGTAAGAAAACATTGTATCATAGAGGTGGACTTTGTTTGTTTTAAATCTGCATTTTCTTTGAAATTTTCATTTTCTTTCGTAACCCTTGTTTCAAAGCAAAGCAGGTAACAGGAATCCTGTATGAAAGTCCCTTATGAGTAGGTATGAAAGAGTACAATGACAATTTCCCTCATGAATATGAGACTGCCCTGAACACACTGTTTTATATGCAGACGTTGGCTTTGGAATGCAAATCCATACAGACACTCATTATGCTCCACTTTGTCTCTCTTCATTCTGCTTTACAGTCTTCCTCAGCTAAACAGTCCAAATAATATTTCTCTTTTTTCTTGCTCAGTTTTTAGCTTTGCATATCACTGGAAATGTTCCCATTGCTGTGAGGGTCTCCTGCTGAGTCGGTGATTGGGCTGATGTGAGAAAGGGAAAGAAGCTTGGCTTTGGCTGAAGAACTTGGGCCTCTCCCCTCGTGTTAGTATGCACTGCATATACCAGTCTGTCCTGACTGCAGAACCCATCAACAAAACCAACATTAATATGAAAGCAAGTAACTGAAATGGGTTTTTGAATTAAATGGGTCACTGAGAGAATGAGAATATCTGGAAAAGTACTTGTAATCTTTGAAGGAAAGTGTGTAAAAAGAGTTAAAGAAAATTTTTCTAAAGCTGAAGAATAAAGAAATGTTTCTAGGGTGACTACTTTAGCAAAGTGTACTTTACAACAACCCTACTAATAATGCCCTTTTAAACAATGACATTGAAAAGTTGCATATAGGGAAGTCCTAATAGTTTTGCTTATGTAATCTTAATAGTTTTGCTTATGTAAATGTCACCCGTAACTTGTGTCACCTCTTCTTTTTTGTGTCCTTCCAGTTTTATACCTCCTGAAACAATGAGACTTTTGCAGTCTTGACCTATGTAACAGTAACAGTGCCGCTTCGGGCTGCTGCATATGTAAGAAAAATCAAAATTGGCAATTCCACTGACCAGAACAAGTAGTGGAAAAGAATTTATTGGCTGCAGTGGGGTTTATGATGAGCGACATAAGACCAGGAGAAAAGTGGAGAGATCATTCACTTTAAATTATAGTTAATTTGCAGAGCAATAAATGAATCACAGATGGAGATTCATGCCCCAGTGAGATGTGCATAATACATATATTACCAGCTCAGCCAGGTATTTTCCTTGAATAGCTTTTCTTTGGCATTTTGATGACTCAAAGCTCTTTAAACTAACAATATCAGCTATATCTAGCTCTGTATGGCACTTTTCATTATTAGGCTGCACATCATTTCAGGAGAGAGTTCACTATAGTATCCTTGTTTTACACACAGGGAGACCAGCATACAGCACGTAGTTGCACAGAAGGGTTGCCAGAGCTTAGCCTACTAGGAAAGCCAGTCATTAGCAGAACTTTTTTCTTCATGCTTGCTGGTGGATCTCGTTGATGGTGGAGGATACCACCTGCCCATTCACACTGTCATGGACGATTGCTTTGATCTTCCGATGGGTCAGCCCAGCATGTTCTGAAAGAAAAAGAAAGCTTAATTAGACAAGAAGAAATGCTGAGACAAGATGATGCAGGGAAAGCTTCATTTACGGTAATTTACCAGCTACCTCCTCAGCTGCTTTACCTTTACATGTTTCCCTTCAAGTCAATACTTATTATTGCTCTTTGTGAAATGTACTGCCAGAAAGTCACCCTGAGTCTTGTCCAGGTCAGGGCAAATGAATAATACAGCTACATCCCAGCCAATGCAAATCTAACTTCAGAGCAGATTAACCTAAATGTCTGGAGGTCATGCTCATGCCAGAATATGAGTTTCCAGACATGCAGATTTTCTGTTTGCTCTCAAGCCCTAACACTGTTTTAGTCACCAAATGGAGTCTCTATGCCTCCTCATATACCATGAAAGCTTTAGTCTTGAGTCTGAGCTTTGGACAATGTGTTTGACTAACAGAGGTCAGGCTGACGATAGTCCACCAGTGGGCAGACACAGCAGAATGTGCTCTGAAGCGCAGCCCTTCACAAGGCTGATGAATCACTGAAATTATTCTCAAATATAGCCTACATGAGAATTAACTGCTGTGCAAACCTGCTGTAGTTCAGTCATGAAGGTTAAGGTTATTCTGAGTAAAATTTCATTGGAAATTCAATAAGAGTCACTAGAGAGAGCAAAATAAGGGACTTTTACCTTTAGCTTTTGATTCAGATTTTCTTGCTATCCTGTAAAGATAATAAAACAGAGAAAAAATAATTATATTAATTTCAAGCAGTTATTCATCCTTTTCTTCTCACTGATTCTAAGGAGACCTCAAGCTTCTCTCTCAAAACAGATTAAAAAAAAAAAAA
>VZTV01011787.1:0-14952 GCA_013400875.1 Anhinga rufa
CTCCTTGAAGAGCTGGAAGTCCAATTTCCCACAATTTAGGGTCCTGACTTTACTTTTTGCCTGGCCCATATCCCTCAGGAGTGTGAACTCCACTAACGTGTGATGATGTGTTACTCAAAAAGCTTTGGGAATTATGGTTGTATAATTTTGCCCAAATATGTAAATACATCATCCAGGACCAAGTTGTTTCAACATTTTATACCTGATGCCTATGAATTTTCTTAGGAAAACTGCTCTGGATGTTCTGTTTGGAAGTACTTCAATTTTCTGCAATATTTTCAGCAGAGCTGAAAAAGCAAATGTTATGATGTATGGGTAGTGTTCATTATTTTCACCCACACTTTCAAGTAGTTTCATAAGGGCTGTTGAAGGAAGTTGTGAAGGAGGTTGGATGCTGTATGGACACAATTAGGGGCTCTTTGATCATATTTTGTACATAATTGTCTGTAATGTAAGCTGTTCCATAGTAAAGCTGGATGACTGGAAAGCAAACATCAAAGCATATTAAGTGGTCACCTGAACACCTAAAATGCTTTTTCTGAGAACACGTACCTCATCAGGGACTGAGCTGATTGCTGCCTGGTTAACTCCTGATTTTTACTTTGTTCCAGCTGTAAGTGACACGACTCATTAGTTATTGGATCTCAGTGGTATTATTGTCATGGTTAATTCAAAAGTTTCTTCAACAACAAGATGTCAACTTGCATTGTCACCTGATAAGTAGTGAGAGACAAAAGGGTCTGCAGATGGAAGAAATAGGGCAAAATTTGCTTCTTTAGTTACTCGGTAGATTTGTCCTGTGATGCAACGGCTTACTCAGCAGCTTGAGAATTTGCTAAATCTGTATTACTAATATTGTTCTAGTTAGCCCCTTGAAATACATTCTGTACAAATACATATGACATATGCAGTCTGGCATCATACTAAGACACAAAGGTGTCTGATTTATGTGGAAATCTTACTGGTTTATGCTAAACAAGAAACCACTGAACTACACATTAGTATGCTGACAATATAGTAAAAGAAGGAGAAAAAAGTTTTATCATACTTCTATGAAAACAATAATAATGTGTTTACTTCCGTAACCATTTCCATAGGTTTGGACAATACTTCATACTTTTGAAATCAATTTATTAGGGGTTCATAAATCAACCATGGTGGTGTTTCTGTTGTCCCTGTGGAACCTTTTACTGATGGAGAGTAGAAATCCATCACATAAAAGGAATCCACAAGTCGTGGGAGGAGGCATCCCTTAATGGCAATATAGCATAGATTTATTCATTTTACCCTTGCTTAGAGTTAGAGTAGGCACCAGTTTTACTCCAGATTAAATACTGATGTAACTAAGAGTAAAGCCTCATTGTCTAGATTAGTCAAGCAAAAACTGTCAGAGCATAATTCAGTTGGTATTTTATATTGCAGTTAACATTTGATATTAAAAGGGAAGCCTCTGCAAAGGTCATAAGAATACTGTGGGTTTACGGAAGATTTCAGGAAGCAGTGATTCACATCATTTTGGGGGGTTGCTTTAGAAGCAGTGAAGGGATGTTACACTGCCTTTAATAGAGTAGGGTTTTGGCTGGATCCCTTCAGCTTCAACAGCCAGACACATTGGTCTGGTGTTGCATGTTTCTTTGAGCGTTTTATTTCATCCATCCTTTCTCTTCCTTGAGCTATTTTGCTAGAAGATGAAAACAATAAACCCATCCAATCTTGGAGTTTAACACATAGAAAGATACTTCTGTATGACAAAATTAACTAATGAAAGACCTGGATTCCTGGGAGTGTGGTGGAGTAACTTCAGTGACTTTCTGAGGATGTCCTAGCAATTGAATCATCTACAGCCCAGAACAGGGGAGAAAGGAACAATTCCACAAAATTAACTTTCAAATTCCACTTACCCTCTTGCATTTAAAGGTTGGAATCCTTTACCAGAGGCTGGAAAAAGGCTGCACAGATAAAATGAAGACAGATTAATTTCATGCAGTCCACATTCCATAAATAAGGCAGATTTCAGTTTAAATAATTAAGCAGATAGAGTGAAGTCCTGTCCACATTTATCAGTTTCTTCAGTGGGACCAGGAATTCGCCTTGAGATTTTGTATGGCATACAAAGACCAAATCTCCTCTCAACTTTACCACTATGAGCTGTCTTGATGAGTTAGGTTTCTTTTCAGCCACATTAATTCCTGAGAAGCATCTTAGAAAGGTACTTTAGTGGATTTTGTTACATATGCTTGGAAAGGCTGGGGAAATTCAACGTGAGTGACAGCTGAACCAGAGACGGAAATGTCTATTTTCTTCA
The DNA here is from genome assembly GCA_013400875.1 of Anhinga rufa. Lineage (NCBI taxonomy): Eukaryota > Metazoa > Chordata > Aves > Suliformes > Anhingidae > Anhinga > Anhinga rufa. The sequence goes on from VZTV01011787.1 coordinate 2,306, forward strand.
AATTCCTGATGCTAGTGAATCTGAACTTCAGCTTTTTTTCTTTCTCTATTCTTCTGTACATTATTACCATCTAATTACTTAACTATTGCTATTGATTCTACTATGTTATCAAAGAGACAGCTTTTCCCTTCTGTTTTACCTGTGAATTATGTTCAGACACCCAATAATTATTTTGATAATAGTAGGTATAGAAATGAAGAAATACCTCCTCACTCTATATGCAACACCTAGCTTGAGACTGAGAAGTTGAAGCTGAGTTGAGTGCTGAAGATATTTATGGCGTTACTGTTCAGTTAAACTGATGTGCGTGTGACCTGCTGCAATCAAAGGAAAAATCAAAGTGGACAGCAGCTAGTTTGTGAAAAGGCCTAAGCAAAAGGGCATTAACCTGCCACCATATTTGGGAAAGGGAATTAACATCTCTTACCCACAGTCAAAAGTATGTTTTTAAAACCATATGCGAGGGTCATAGTGTTTTGCCTTTTCTCCAATTGTTCTTTGTTGACTGGCACCAAGAATCAAGCAGTGTGGTAAGAAGACCTTGACGTACCCCTTAGTGACATACAACACCTTGTACGCATGGATGGTATTCAGCAGAATTGGCTTTCCAAGAATAAAATTCTAACACTTCCACACAAATCCCCTGATGCCAAATATCTGCCCTCCACCACTTCAAATGTAATACATAACCTTCCAATAATGGCCTCAATTCACAGCTCTGTCTGAAATATTGTCACTCTGGCAATTAAGTTTGTGAAGCTCATGGCAGTAATAGTAAAACACAAAATATTCAGTACACAGTGTTTAACATTGCTTAGCAAAACTATAAGAGTAGCCTAGTGGAATTACAGATATGTGAGCATGTTTGTGCATGTATTTAATGAACTGAGCTAAAAATATATTACGGAACATATTTTAATGTTCTGAAAAAAATAGAAAAATGTACTGCTCAATGCTAATGAACACAGATTTTCTGTAATAGGCCCTGTGAGTATAACATGGAAAACTCCTTATGTCTGCACAGAGACCACAGTCAGGCGTGCTCAACACTGATGGTTGCAGACCTTGATGGATGCTGATGTGCATGATTGCCCACCCTGTGCATGCACATCCAGAGTTTTTACAGGCTGTTGTGCACAACCACTGCTAAAAAGTGTGTGTAGTTTGTGGTCCCTACTGTAATAAGAACTTCTTTCATGCTGCATACAGTGGGTATTCTTGGGTAGCCAAGAAAAGTGAAGTTAAATAATGCTCATGTAACAGTGTCTGTACATGTCAGGGGGTGTATGTGCAAACAATGGAATTATCTTCAGTAATGCCTTTCATGTGCTAATGTTACTTTCAAGTATTTCCAGGGGTACACAGAAATATTTCTAACAGTTGTATCTATTTTTAATGTTAATTAATTAGCACTAAGAGATATGTTTACCATAAATTAGATTTACTAAAACTTTGGGCAATGATCTAGCAAGTTTGGAGAAGTCTGATGTAAAAAAAAAAAATTATGAAGCACATAGAAAGACTTGACTTAGAAAGACTGATACAGTTAATCTTGGGTGATGGAGAGCATGACAAAGTTTCAGAGGCTAAGAAAACTAGATGAATAGGTAGTATAAGGGCAGATGATTTTCAGTGTTGATAAAAGCAGGAAAAAAATAATGTGTACACAGAAGGAAAATCACAAAGGGTAATTTTATCTTGGGGGCATTATTCTGCCTTTATATTCAGTGGAAGGAGATGGGCATTTAAAGTGCCACTTAAATGATCATTTCTGGGCTAAGGCAGTCCTTGCAGATGTCCCTCATGGTACTGGGCTCTAACTGAATCGTAACTACTCGATTCAAAGACCTGATTCATATCCTGAGCGGAACATCTGCTCACTCCGCACTATAGTTAACATGATCCAACATGTGATGTGGTCTGCATCGTTGTGCTCTGAAAATGAATAATGGATCTGTGAAGGATCATGTAAGTGAAGAACTAAGGAAGGTGATGTTGTCAAGATGTAAACTGCAGAGAGACAACAGCACCCAGGGGAACATGTGGTGAATTGTTTCTAGGGACTAGCAGAGACTGCCAAATAGCGTAACAGGAGTTCAAGCCCAAGAGGATAAGAAGAAAATAGAGAAAGAGGCCAAGAATTATTAAAAAACAGAGCTAGGATAGTCACAGGAGTGAGTCACCTGGGACCACCTACTACTCTACTGATACGGCCTCGCCTTGAGTTCTGTGTGCAGTTTTGGGCGCCACAGTACATTAAGGGTATAAAGCTACTAGAGAGTGTCCAGAGGAGGGCCACGAAGTTGGTGAAGGGTTTAGAGGGGAAACCGTACAAGGAGCAGCTAAAGTCCCTTGGTGTTTTCAGCCTGGAGAAGAGGAGGCTGAGGGCAGAGCTCATGGCAGGCTGCAGCTTCCTCACAAGGGGAGGAGGAGGAGGGGCAGGCGCTGATCTCTTCTCTCTGGTGACCAGCGACAGGACCCAAGGGAATGGCAGGAAGATGTGCCAGGGAAGGGTTAGGTTGGGTATTAGGAACAGGTTCTTCCCGCAGAGGGTGGTGGAGCGCTGGAACAGGCTCCCCAGGGCGGCAGTCACAGCACCCAGCCTGACAATATTCAAGGAGCACTTGGACAATGCCCTCAGAGCCATGGTGTGAATTTGGGGCTGTCCTGTGCAGGGACAGGAGTTGGGCTTGATGATCCTTGTGGGTCCCTTCCAGCTCAGGACATTCTATGATTCTCTTCTGGTGGTGAGGGAAAAATCACCCATCTGATGAAACTGCAAAGGATGTGTCAAAGTGAAATAGGTGTGTCCAAACTAGTGACTACTGAAATCCTTGCTTCAGCACACTATGATAAATATGGGGTGAGAAATACTGGATTGAATACTGAATTCTTGAATGTTATTATGACTATTTAACATGTTTTTACTGATAGATTCACATCCCCCCTTCTATCACCAAATCCAAAGCACCTGTGAAAGCTAAAAGAGGAGCCACATAACAGGTTTAGGAGACAAGGAAATAGCTTCATATGAGCAAAAATTGCCATGTCAGTGACCACATACAGTAGAGCAAACTTATGAAGAGGCATGAAATGGAACTGCATAATAATAGTTATTATTTGCAGCTCTCTTAATGAATGAGTGCAGACACTCAAGAAATTAATGAAACTAATATAGGGAATAAGGTTTAAAATATTTATTAATACAGTGTGTAACGTATGTGAAATGCATGGTGTACCAGTAGTACCATGGACATAAAACAATATGGATATTTTCCTGGATAATTTGAACATCTTGACTTTGCATAGGATTAGAAATGTTTCTGAAGGAATAGGAGCTCTTATTCCCCAGGGTATAAGTGTATAAGCAGGCTATATTGTAATTGTCCCGTTTATGGGCTTCTTAAATGTTCCTTTGAAGCCCTTTGTGTTTCTTCTGTCAGAACGAGGGCAGAACAGATGATGGACAGTTGTTCTGATCTAGCTTGGCAGTGTTTATGTTCCAGGATTGTACATGTTTAAGGGCCATTTAGCACTGAACCTGGGACGCTCTGAGGAGTTCTTGGATGCATGGGAGATTCATCCTTAGCTTGAAGCATCAGCACAAAGAAGTTTTGGAGGAGGTGTGGCTAGCAGCAGAAATCAGAGAGTTAGGGAATGTGCATGACAAATTTGACATTTCCTTCCTTGTTCTGTCCTGTAGCAGTGACTCTGGACAAGGCTCCACAAGACAGGCTGTCAAATGATGAATGAAATAAATAAAACTTTGAGTATGTACTTCTGATGGCATTTCATAGCACAAATCTTCTTTTGAGAGAGCACATCAAAACTGATGTGGTTTGAGTACAAAGAGAATACAGGAGATGGAAGCGTGAAGGAGATTGGCTCTGGATAAGAACAGGAAAAATGGAAATGCAAGACCTGCAAAGGGATACGAAATTCCCAGTATATGACTTATTTTAGCAATACGTGTCCTAAATATCTTGGTGATACTTTGCGGTGGGTTACTATTTTCAGACGACTAGAATGACCTTTTGGGACATCAGGACCATCTCTGGGAATTTAAAAACAATGATAATGGATCAGGCCAGGAATCCAGTATCTTGTCTCCAGTTGCAGTCGCAGCACACTCTAAGGCAGAGTACAGGAGTGATAAACAAATAGGGAGCATTTCCCCCGGGACCTTCTCAGTTTTGGGGGGTTGGTGATTCAAGGATTGCATTTAATAACACTTACAAGAGTTTTCTCCCATTTGCTTGATGGAGCTCATGGAAAACTTTCAGTTCGTGTGCCTTGTGTGAGAAAGTCTCCCTTATTTGTTTGAACCTTCAACTGCATATTCTGTTATAACTCCTGGATTTGGTACTGGAAGACATGGTGAAAATTCTCATTTTCCCTGACATTTAGCAGTACCCTGATTACACATCATTTCAAACCACACCTCTTGTTCAGCACTCCTAATTATAGTCTTTTCCCGAAAGTCACTCTTATTTTGGTTAGAAACATTCAAATTTTGTTCTTAACTGATATTAGTCACTGCCAGTTTAATATTTACTTTTTTATTGGGCAAACCTAATCTCCTCATATGGGGCTTTGGGGGTTGCATCAATGAGTTGCACCTGAGTTTCTTTGTCCTCTTCTACTCACTTTATATTGCTATTTTACTGAGTTTTGTTAACAGATGTTTATTGGCTTCATTATGAATAAAGCCAGATCTAAGGCAAAGACCTTCCAGAATAGCAAGTCATTTTGGAAGACTATTTTGGTGCCAAAATGGAAGTTTCTGAAAGGTGCCTATTTTTCAGAGTAATCTTTAACCTTTTCTAACACTCAGGTCGCTTAGCACATCTCCACGTAGACACCCAAAATCAGCAGCTACTGTGGAATAACTTGATTTAGTTATTCTTTTAGCTAGCAGGGTCAGTGGAGAACTGTCCTGTTCATAGGAGTTAAGTGTTAACATTGTATGCAGGCTGAGAGCTGCAGAATTGCTGTTATATATGTCAGTTCAGCTGTTGAGAGGACTGTCATATGTAGCAGCTGTCCTTATAACTGTCATTTACTGTTCCTGAGAGACTAAAAGTATATTCAAAAGTTTTTAAACACAGAATTATGAACCTTCCCTTGAGGATACATATATATAATTTCTTCCAGTTTATATTTTTTTCTTTGTGAATTTTGAATTAATTGTAAGCCCTTATTTTTATAATTCTCTAGTAGTGGCTTCCATACTAAAAATCTCAGGCCTCTACAAATAAGAAAGCATTTTCTTTATGTAACTGCATTAATTTGAGGAATCACGCCAGGATATGTTAGGTCCATTTGCCAGGTGAGCTTCATAGAAGGTGTTCTACCTCATGCAAAGGAGTAAGAAATACATAACGCTATTGTGAATCATGCTGCAGTGCAATCTTCTCTGGGGTGGGACATGACACACAGCCAGCATGTACGCAGTTCTAGGAGTGAAGAGATGAGTATATTCATCTGCAGCATGAATTTAAGTATAATGCAGTTACCCAAGTGAGAATGCTGTCCATTTTCTAATGGTTTATATTGGCATTCACCACCACCGTATTTGAGCATCTTTCATGAGGGAACATTCCATATGTTCCATGAGGAACTTAAACACTGCTATCTTCTTTGCCTAGTGGAAATAGGTTACTTGTATTTTGTTTTTCCTCATTTGAATTCTTATAGCATACAGAAGACTGTGAGTGGTATCTGTTTTGGCTTTATGGTGGGAAAGTGGGTAGAAAGGTTGACTTTTTTGTGACTGTGAATATCCCTAAATCATTTGGCAATTAATTTTACAATATGATTAAGCTCTTCAAAGTTTGTATTTCCTGTTGCACGCACACAAAAGCCACCTGCTACCAGGAAGCAAGGAGTGAGGCTATGGTGGCTGTCATGGCCTGATAACGAGGTTATTGAAGCCTAATTCTATGGAGGGCTTTCAAAAATCTGCAGGGTGGCAGCCAGTAACTAGACCTTGCTATCTGATGGGACTGATACAAGAGCAGTGGATGATACTTCTCAGAAAATAATCTTGATGAGATGGCATCTGCTACTTTGTGAAGGGATTGAAGTTTTCTTAGGACACTGTTTCATTCCTACCCGAGGGAATTTGGCAGAAATAGAGGCTTGATTTCATCTCTTGCCATTGGCATTTGTAGTCTTGCATCTTTTGCAAAGGTGATTGCCATCATATTTTGCCAAAATGACCCCCCATCAACAGCCAAATGTATCTGGGGAGTTTAGCTTAAACATTAACTAAACCTGCATTTCTTCAAGAAGTTTCAGCACAGTTTTACACTTTTTTTTTGCTTTGTTCTGATGCCCAAGTGCTTACTCTCTCTCTTGAGGATCAAAATCAAAGCCATAAAACCAAGAGCAGTTGACTGGAAAGCCCATATGTTAGATAACTGGCCAGAAGGGAACAGAGCTATCATCAGTCCATCATGCTGATGACTACCCGATGAAATTCACAGCATGATAAAAAGGATTTCTTACTGATTGAGGGTCAGTGAATGAGCATCAACAACTAAGAGCTTGTTTGTCTAGGACATTGATCAGTGCATATTTTCAATCATCTTAAATATCATCCCTTTTGAAGCAGTCACAGTCAGTAATTTATTTAGGACACAAAACCTCTAACATAAACAAGGATTAATCTTGGAAGAAAACTAACAGAGACAACAGCTTTGTGCCATTTCTTTTGTTTGTATAATTAATGTTCAACATTAAGTGTTCACTCGGCTGATACATGCATGGTAACAGCAAAGTAAATTAATTCAAATGCAGTTTCTCTTGTATTGTTTTTGGAACTATACGGTACATTTGTTCAGCTCCCTGGTAATACTTTAAAAGCTAATTACTTTCAAAAGTAAACAAGTATGCAAATATACATCAAGAAGTGCCAATTGGTTGTTTTTGAGGTTTTGGGTTGAAAGAGCCCAAAAAGAGAGAACCATGAGTTTGCTGAATTACTGACAGTGCTGTATTTTCTATTTTCTATTGTAGCTCTCTGCAGTAGTTTTTCCTATTGTCAGTCTCTACAATACTTTCTTTATCCAACCTAGTTTAAAAAGAATTGGAGCCAATGCTTCAAGATTGTGCAAATTTTCAGCTGAAACAAGCCAACAAAATAGTGATAGTGGGGAGGAGACCACAAATGCCCAGGAGATTTGATCTGTTTGGAAAGCAGCAAGCAATGGAATACTTATGCACAAATTGAATAGACCTCACAGATAGCTTGCCTACATTGGCTAGGGATGATAGGCTTTAATTGCTGCAACGAAAACATGAACAAACAAACCAGGGAAGGAGAATGGGAAATTTGGGGCAGCTGTGTCCCATTGTACCTCTTCCCAGCCCAGCTTTCTCTTGTGCTCTGCACTGAGCTGAAAAGTCTTGGGTTAAGGATTCCCTCCTTGATTCTGTCCCTGCTGCAGCTCAAGGCCAGGAGCTCAGATGTTACAAGTCCATGTGCTTTCTGCTCCATGCCGTCTGCACTGACACCATTATCTTAGATGTAAATGGGAAGGTACAGGAATTTGTACTTCATTAGTTGCTATGTCAAACATCTTAGTATTCAACTGTGCCAGTGAAACATCTGAGCTCAAGTAGTCTCACCAGTCTTGCCTCTGGGTGGAAGAGACCATGAGCTCTTTGCTCCTTGCAGGTCATCATCAGGAGGATGGGAACCATAGTTGTGTCTGGATGTCACAGTGGTGGTACCCCATGAGGCTGTTCCCTGAGCATAACCAGTGAGCAGAAGGACAAAGTTTAAGCCTTCCAGATCTAGCCAGAACCTTAGATTTTTCAAATTACAAAACTATACATCTAATGCTTAGGCATAGACTGGACAATGTCCAATAACTTCTCAAGGCTAATAATAATAATAATAATAATAACCTGGATATAAGGAAGATCCTGGTTCATGTTTTTACAGAAGCAGTCAGGTTATTAAACCCCTCACTCAAAGCTTGTATCCAAGAGCCTCAGCATCTTTTGACATGGCAGTTATTCAGGACCTAGTGCTCTCTCACCGAGCTAGAAAATTTCTCACAAGACCATCTCCTGGTCTGAGAAAGTCCTGCCATTAGATTTCTGTTCCAGTACCATTAATTCACTAGGCTGCCTCTCAGTCTAATCATGTGCTTGCATATCAATCCCTCAGAATGGTCTTTAAGTCTAAAATTCTGGTTCCAGTGTGGCTGAATATTGTTTATTGATGTAAAAAGAAGTATCGGATCGCTAAAGTATTAACATATATATTCAGATATTGAAGAGGTGATTTGCCCCACAGAGAGAATTATGCTTTCTAAATAAGAGAAGGGCTATGATGCATGAGACTCTGAGAAGGTGATTGCAACACCAAAGGGGGAAATTGAGTAAATGAACTATCCAATTATTTCAGTAACTTACCTGCTTGATAGCATGTGTAAATTATTGTAATTTATTTAGATGAAATTTGTGTAAACAAAAGTATTTTCCAGATACACTAATTTATCAGAAAAATAATTTTTTAGATGTTCTCTGTAGATTTCTTTTTGTGGTGATTGAAATAAGACCCACGTCCTAAAGCTGCTATTGTAGCAACATGGATTTTCTGGCTGCATTACTTGTTCACAGATGGTTAGCCTTTGACATGGCAATGAGATTGTTCACTTCTGCAAGATGTTAGCACAGATCAATAAGAAAACTGTCTTACAGAGAGAACACCTGTTTGTCAACCAAGCCTGCCTTAAAGGTATTTCTGATATTACACTTTTGTTTGTTCAGTGAAAAGTCAGTAGTTTCCCTGGCTGCAAGGTTAAATTCCTTGTTTGTTAGTGTACAGTTTGATACCAGTAGGGAGGGTTCCTTTGGAAAAAGAGGGAAAACCACATTTTTGCAGTGCTGGATATCTTAGCAGGTTGGGCTTAAAATTCTGTTCCCCTTACTCCATTTTGGGCCATAGAGGTATTATGAGTGCTAGTTTAGTTTTCTGCCAAGCAAAAAATCACTTTAATCTTTCAAGTTTTAAAATAATTATTTGGCAACTGCTCTATCCAGGTTGTGGCTTGTAGGAAACTGGGCCTCTGCCCATTTACCAGTGATACTAAAATATGTGTTATGGCAGATGTCACTGAAGTCCAAGACTTATAATAAAAAGGATCAGAAAAATCTGAAGGCCCAGGAAATAATGTGAGTAGAACTAGAAAAATGTGAACTAATATATCTAGGGAAAAGAAGTATTCAAGTATTAATGCTGGAAAATTGCTAGCTGCTACAGTGGGAATGAAAAAAATAGGAAAGTGATGACATTTTCTCAAAGAGCAGGAGGTAATAGTCTCTTTCCTTGTTGAGAACACTGCTGGAAAGCACAGAGCGCCATTTCAATTAGATATGGCATTCCTCTTGCACTCTCAGATTGTTGGCTAGATTTTCTATTACATAGCATCTGCCTCTGTTTCTATCTATCCCTTGTTTTTCATTCCTTGTCTATCTCCATAGTGCCTACGTGCCTAAGCAGTAATAAATGCCTGTGTATCTGGTAGTTTGTACCCTGATGTTCAAATATTTCTGAAACTTGATTAGCTCATGTTGGTTGTCTATGTTTTAGTTAACAGTACTGAAGAGCAGACTAGAGATAAATGCTGGGTTGGAAAAATGGGGTTTCCTCTCTTAAATGGAGATAATAATACTCATCAACTTAAGACAACAGAATTTTTATCACTGTTAATAATAAAGTTAATGTTATATAGTGGAATCTTAAAAAACATCAGTACCAATGATGTCAATGATGCAGAGAAGAGCTATAGACATAATTAAGGTGATGGAGGCAGGCTTATGAAGAAAGATGAAGAGAAGCAGCAAAAGCACAGCTTGGCTAAGTGGTGATAATGATGATGGGGGATGTGATGACCATCTAAAACGTATCTGACATCTGTAAACATAGAATAGGGAATAGTTGTGTTCAGTTGGTCATAGCATTACAATTAGTGTTAATGAGGAAAACTGAGCAAAAGAAAACACAGAACATTTTTTTACTGTTCAGCCCAATGGTAGATCACATTAAACGCTAGAATGGTATCTTCAAAGATCCACTGTTGCACCAGCAGAAGCCCAATTGCTTAAATAATGTGAAAATAAATTAAGCAAGATGCTCATGAGTGTGCAGAGGGAAACATTTTGATACTGGGAAAGGACTGGGCAAGATGACCTCTTCTGCTTCCAATTTCCAACACTCTATTAGAAGGAGTTGGCAGAGATGCCCTATTTCTAGTTTGCAGGTATTTCTCATTTTTAATTTGTAATGAGAATCCAGTTTATACCCAAAATTATCCAAAACTTTCAAGCTTGGAAATTCAGGTAGCTGAACTGAGGGTTCAGAGCATCAGGGTAGTTCCTCTGGTGAGGTTCTCCTGGAGCTGCGCACCCTGGATGCACATGAACCCCATGGAATGGCGGTTATACCTGAGCTATCTGAAGCAAAACGTTTGGGGTTCAATCAAATGATGTTTTTCCAACTAGCTCAAAAGCGGACAAAGCTGGACATGCATCAGGACAAGTCTAAGAAGAATCCAGGGAAGGAGAACCATTTGCGTGTGGTGCAGCAGTTGGCACAGCATCTGCAGCACATTGGCTGCTTTTCCTTAGGAAGTTGCAGTACATGTATAAGAACCCGTGCATATATTAATTTTTGCATGTTTGCCTTAAAATATATTGTTTGGATCAAAAGTTGATTTTTTTTAATGTAAAATGGCTCCGTGATCATAAGAGACACAGTTCAAGTAATTTCCAATTTGCTTCTATGTCTGGACTTCAGCTTTTAAGACACTTTCCCATTTTTGATGAAGATATGAGTACGTCATAATGTTTCTTGGCTGTAGTACTATGTAGAAAAGAAACTGGAAATCAGTAGCTAAAGTAGTTGATTTACATGAATTATAACCTCCCCTGAGACATATGAATTTTATCTTAAATTGAAATTTATTGATGTTTGCCAGTGAAGTGTCAATTAAAAAAAAATGTTTAAAAAGCAACTTTAAAAAAATAGCCTATTCCATATTCTCAGAGATAGCGTTTGGATGAATACTGGTCATCACCAAGAGTATACAGGAGAGAGGAAAAAAAAAATGCATTTTATGCTTGGCCTCTGTGGCTCTACTAACTACAGAGCTCCCAGCACACTGCTACTGTTTAACTAATAAGAAAATAAATTAATATGAATTTCAAGCCAATGCTGTAATGTATCACACGTCGCTTTCAAAGGCAGAAATTATTTGCTCACTAGACTTCATATATTTCCACTCAAGTATGCAGCCCTTTTTATTCATATTATAAGGGAACAGAGTGAACTGAATTGCACATGTATTCAAAGAAGCAGTACAAATCTGAACAGGAGCCAGATGATCAATTATTAGGAGGTAGTACTGCATTGTGTTGTTCACCAGGAGCTTCAAGAGAGACAAGAAAGAAATTGTCAAAGAGAGAAACATGCAATGCAATAACAAAAAAGGTAAAAATAGAGAGAGAGAGGGGAACCAGCATAAATCATGGTTAGAATTGTATGCCGAGAGCTGGAGCGGAAAGACAGAGCAAATCAAGGTGACAGGAAATAAAATATTGCTCATCAACAGAAACAGGGAGGAGAGAGGCATCAAAACATGGAGACTCATGAAAAACAGGCAGCTCAGGATAGTAACTATGGGAAAATGTAGGGGAAAGGAGGTCTTGGGAATGTTTTAAGTAGTTTGAGAAAAGAGAAAATCAGTCAGACCTGATTTGTTCGAGATGAATGTCACTGAAACAAAATAAAAAGAAGGAAATAAGAGGAACCAGAAGTTATCATGAAATAAAATATTGCTATTATCCTCTCCCTTAAAATTTTGGTGAGGAGGAGGCGACCACCCTTGCACTAAGGCTTCCCATAGAAGTGACCGCAATGAAGAGTTAAATTTTGAGAACAGTAAGGTCTGAATACCACGTCATCCTCTGCTTCCCTCCCTCTTCCTCAGATGTAGTTTGGTCCTGACCAGTAGTAAAACAGCTTCATCATGCTTAGGGCTGGATGATATAGGTTATTTCGAGAGAGAATTTTTTTAACTCGTTAATTTATAACCACAGTATAGTAGCCTGAAAATTAAAATATTGCTGCTCACATATCTGTAACATTTACTGAAGTGTTTGACTGTGCTTGAAGCTAAATAAAGTTCAGTAATTAGTGTGCTATAAATTCCTTAGGCTGGAGACTACCAGGTTCTTCTGCTATGGATAATGTATGCAGTGTAAAGCACTTTCCATGCAAAAACAACTAATTGCTTCTGTTCCTTCAGTTCTATCCTCTCTCCTTCTGTACCATTGGACAGTCAGTTCCTGGCAAAGGTAACATTTTCTACTCAAATGTAGGACCAGCTGCTGGTGGTCATAGTGTGAATGACTCTAGGAGCATATGGGGTGGGATAATGTGCATGTGTGTCCACTGAAAAATAACTGAGAAATGATTTCTTGGCATTCATAGAATCATAGAATCTTAGAATGGTTTGGGTTGGAAGGGACCTTTAGAGGCCACCCAGTCCAACCCCCCTGCAGTGAGCAGGGACATCTTCAACTAGCCCAGGTTGCTCAGAGCCCCGTCCAACCTGACCTTGAGTGTTTCC
>VZTV01011795.1:0-12047 GCA_013400875.1 Anhinga rufa
TATAATTTCATATTTAAGCAGAAGCTCCCACTGATGAAACGATATCTCTGCTAGCACACACTTGTTCTGTCATTCAATCCATACATGCTATATTAAAGTATCCAAAGTTCAGACAAATCCATCAGCCTAAAACAAGCATGATGAGACAACAGATTTGGCCTGGTTAAGAAGGCTTAACTCCTACAAACAAAAGCACAGTAAGGACAGTGAAGATACAGAGAATTAGCATAAATTCCCTGTGCCTGTGCTAAATTTTGCTTGTAAGTGTTATATTAAACATTTAAAAGTACACTTTAAAAAATGCATGTGATTTTCACTGCAAAATTCTCAGCGACACTAATGGGCATCACGTGGCTCATTGCCCACACATGGCTTTGAACATCCATCCTGTTCTGTGCTCTACAGTTTCTTGTGCTACTGTCATCATTATAATATCTCAGCATCTTCCAGTAGTGCTTTAAGTGCTGTGAGTCACATTTTCATGAGTGACTTGTTCTTTTACTTATGCTCTTATTTGTTTCTTTATAATTTAAGGTTTTTAATGTAATTTTACTTGCCTAAAAGTAGATAATTATTTTTCTTTTTTTTTTTTTGTTTTTAATTTCTCTTTTAAACCTGAATTAATGTTAGTAGCACCAAACTCATCATTCACAATTGTTCACAGAAATTGGCAGTTTCAGTACAAGGGCTGATTGTAAGAAGTGTGTAATTTTCTAAACTCTGTATCTGGTACTTCTGGTAAACCATTGCTTTTGCTGCTCTTGAGGTCAGGTCAATAAAACCAAGAATCTCTGTCTGGTGACAAGGCTCAATATCGCCATACAGGCCTTTTTTTTTTAACCCCCTCAGGATTACCAGGTGTTGTGATTTCATATGAGAGCTGTATCATAGGTCATATCGGTTTGATATTTCCAATTCTTAATTGAAGGATTTATTGCATATAAAAAATTTCTTCTACAACAAAAAAAAAAAGAAGCCAAGTCAGATACGTGATTGTGTTTCATTGGCCAGACACGTACCTTTTCCCTGAATTTGATAAAAACTCATGTCTTGTGACTCTTACGAATGAGCAATGTGTTAAAGGACAACTTTATCTTAGTACGATTTATAGACTTGACTTTTTCCCTATTTAGCCAACTCAAATACTAAGAAAATAAAACCACATTTAAAAAGATTTCACAAAATAGAGCTTTTTTAAAAAAAAGAAAACATGGAGGTTTGAGGTTTGGCTGGGGGTTTTTCTGGTTATGACAACTTGGAAGTCTTCAAAGATCTTCCTCTACTGCCATGCAGTTATGTTTAAATCCCAACATATAAGTAGTATTAGATGAGTTAAGGTTTTATCAACTGGCTTGGGCCGACAGTCTCAGTAGAAGGCAATGAAAGAATGAAACGGTGTCAAGAGACATAAGTGGAAATATCCTGCCATCTGAGAAATAGGGAACTTTGTAACACCTGTGGAAATTCTAGCTACTATCCAGCAAGTGGTACCCTATAGCAACACCCCCAGGTTTAAAACAGTGAATTTACATGCATAAGGTAGCTGGAGCTCCAGTAACTGAATTTTAACAGTATCTGTACATTGTAACAATTTCAGACATCATTCGTCTGTTACGCATGAACAATTCCTATGGCACAAAGACTGTCACTGTAGCATTGAGTGAGGTCTAGAACTATTAATAAGATTTTAATCTTTCGTTACCTGAGGCATTCAATGAAATTTTTCTTTGCTGTGAAGGAGCTGGGCAATTTATAGAACTGCATCATCCTCTGAAGTAAAACTAAAAAGGTACTCAACACAAGAAGATCACATCCATACTTCTGCTTAGTCTATGAAAAGTCTAAATATTTACCTTACCCTGCTGCAGTGGGAGAAAGGGAAGAAATAAGTAGCTAAGAAAAGATATGTGCACCTCAGATAACACATTTTGTGGATTTAAAGAGAGATTTTTGTCCCAGTTCCTCTCCTGGTACCAGGCTGATAACCCCTTCCCACCCCATACCTCAACAACATCAACAACAAAAAATGCCTGAGCTCTTAACACCCCCAAAAACATGGTGGTGAAAAAGTATACCCCTGGAAATCCAGCCTGGCATTTCAAGATGTGGATTTTAAGCATATCTGGAACTGCAGAAGGATTTTTTCAACTAAATGACTACCTTTTGGTCACTTATAAGTCTCCACTCAAGAATCAGGTGAGCAAAGCTGATGAATAGGGCAAATTACTTCCAGCAAAAGTGCCATCTCATGTGCATCAAACAGACCAAAAAGATATTTTCTCTCTCTTTATTCAGGGGATGTAAATTGTGCTTGAGAAGCAAAAATTTCTCTGCGTGGTGGGATGGAAAAGAATCCATAACTTTTAAACCCAGGGAGCCTTTGAAAGCTATTTTAAAAATTGTTTTTTTTTTTCCTGCAGGGTTCTATTGAGCTTAATGAACCTAGTGGGCTTGGCAGGCAGTCCTGCTGGCTCCTGCAGCCTGTGGGAAGTGTGGTTACTCTGGAGCTCATCCATATCCACGTCGCATCTCAAAGCAGCAGCTCTACCAGATGTGCTAATGGAGCAGCTCTGCCAGCCCAGTTGATAAGCACTTACATTTTTAAATTCTTTGCCTACTAAATTACCCCTGTACACTTAAAGATACACAAACACACACACACACTAACAGGTAAGTCACCTACAAGCTTATCAAGCCTAACAGTGCCGCCAAGATGAAGGCTTCTCAAGCTATTTGCACACCCTTGCAAATCCCAGTTCAAAGCAGGCATTTCATTAAATTTGTATCGAAAATATCTCCTTCACAGAAAGAACTTGTGTAATTATTTCCAACAGCATCACTACTCTTGTTGTTTGAATCCATAGGCTGATATGTAGCAAGTCGAATGGCTAAGAAGCAGACTTACCATTGCTGCATGAAAGTGGAATATAAAATTCAAAAAAAACCTTTTTTTAAAAAAAAAAACCAACAAGTAATTTATTTAAGCCTGTAAATCCCATTAGAAGTCACTAATAGCCTTAGTCTTTAATCACTGTAAGATTTTAAAGGGTCACCAAAACTAAGCAAATCAGTAGGAAGTAAGATTAAATTGAGGTATACCATGAATCATTTTTACTCTTACAAGCAGAGACCACTGATAGTAAAGTTCACATCACAGGCAATATTAGCATTATCTAAAAGATAATAAGGAAGGCAAGAAGGTGCTGTCATCTGCCCCAGAGATGAAGGTTGGAAGTATAGCATAATTCACCTGTAGAAAACATTGTGTTACTGGTACAAACCCATTTGATCTCCATCTATAAGCTCTGCAGGTCTGCTTGTCCTCTCAAGTTCTCCTGCTGCTAACCGACCCTTTAATTACATTTCTCTAGGGTTTGGAGTAGGGACTGTGTATGAGCTCGACCTGTCCCCAGTGGAATCAATAGCAATGTTTTCACTGATTTCAGTTAAGAGCAATGAGGCTTTATGATATGTTAAAACAACCTAGTAAGGAAATTTATAGAAGTATCTGTACACTGTGAAGAGTCACATATGTGCAGAGACGGTCCAGCAATATCCCACCAGTAACTTTTACTCCAACCCAAAACTGTGGAGCCCTTCTTTCTCTCTGCCCTTTTCCACTGATTGTGGGAGTGTTTTAAAGTAGATTAGGTCTCAAAATCATAAGATCTAAAGTTGGAAAAACACAGCTATGCAGGACGCAATACCAATGTCTAAACTTGTGCCACCTCTTGATTTACATAACCATCCCTGAGTTTTCTTAGCATGGTTTTATTGCATGTTTCTACATTAATGCTTGGCAAACACAGAGAAGCAACCTAATTTATGAGTTTCCAATGGCTAGGCTTCAGAAGCATACAAACATACACAATCTATTTCAATATGGTATTTTCACAGTCTCACCTCTGTAACACCTAATATGTCACTGCAGATTACAGACTAAAACTGCTGGACAGGAGTGCAGCCCAAGCCAATGTATGAGAACATGGGGTGCTTTTAAGCTCTTTCATAAACCTTTTCTGTAACCTCTGTTTTGGGTTCCGGCCTGTGCATTTTTTAGTTTAACATGGTTTCACTGGAGTATGAACCAAAGAGATTACAGAGCTTGGAGACCTTTGAATAACGGGGAAGAGGTGAACTGAAAAATTGGATTTCTTCAAGCTTCGTGGCCCAAGTGCTCAACCTAAACCTAAGTAGCCATCTTTATCCTCTCATCCTGCCTCCCTTCTTTCTATCCCTTGCTACAGATGGTCAAAACATTTTAGATGGAAACAGAATTTTTTCTGTTTTAAAACCCAAAAAATTGCAGGATCTATATCTTTTCAGGAGTGAAAATTAGGCATTTTGATGTCACAGGCAAAAAACTTTGAAGATTATACAACTTGAGCAGCAACAGCAAAACAGGTGAGCAGAATAGAAACATCTGACCTTTTATTTTAAACATAGTGTAATGTAGCTTACTGAAGCATCTCGACCGGGACAGGGGCAGGCTTCAGGGGCCTTTTATTTTTTGCTTATTTTTAGTGATTGACCAATACTTTAAATAAGTTGACAAATAAAATCTGTGGGGAAAATACACTGATATTTAGTGTTCTGACTGGCTGAAGGGAATTCAGGCCCTATTGATTTTGCTGCCTCCATTATTAACTAACTTTTGGATTTACATGTATATGGAGATATGATCTGCATGGAGAGGAGCTACTGATGACAAAAGTATTTGCTAGAATATTCTGACAAAGGTAAGTTTTCACAGATAAATGAGCTACATAAAATCCGTACTGTTCTACCCCTCCTAAAACCTATTGGGTTGCAAAAGAAATTTCAGATGCCTGATCTGAACAAGTCTCAGGAACCACAATTGTGGAAAGACTTTTAATTTGTTCTCAGTCACTATGCTTCAAACAACACTTTAGCTTCTATTATCTCATAAACATTTTCCCATCATTACCAGTTTTTTCAAAATGCACTAGATTAGATCTAGTCTCCTTAATTTATTTTTACTGCTGTCTTCTTGGCAATTTTAACTAAAGTTATCTGAGGAGGAAGTGATATCTCCAGGGTACTGGTGAGTGAAAAGCTGGACATGAGCCAACAATGTGCGCTCGCAGCCCAGAAAGCCAACCATATCCTGGGCTGCATCAAAAGCAGCGTGGCCAGCAGGGCGAGGGAGGGGATTCTGCCCCTCTGCTCTGCTCTGGTGAGACCCCACCTGGAGTGCTGCGTCCAGCTCTGGAGCCCCCAGCACAGAAAGGACATGGACCTGTTGGAGTGGATCCAGAGGAGGGCCACAAAGATGATCCGAGGGCTGGAGCACCTCTCCTATGAAGACAGGCTGAGAGAGTTGGGGTTGTTCATCCTGGAGAAGAGAAGGCTGCAGGGAGACCTTCCTGCAGCCTTTCAGTACTTAAAGGGGGACTATAGAAAAGATGGGGACAACCTCTTTAGCAAGGCCTGTTTTGACAAGATAAGGGGTAATGGTTTTAATCTAAAGGAAAGTAGGTTTAGACTGTATATAAGGAAGAAATTTTTTACTATGAGGGTGGTGAGACACTAGAACAGGTTTCCCAGAGAGGTGGTAAATGCCCCATCCCTGGAAACATTCAAGGTCAGGTTGGATCAGGCTCTGAGCAACCTGATCTAGTTGAAGATGCCTCTGCTGACTGCAGGGGTGTTGGACTAGAAGACCTCTAAAGGTCCCTTCCAACCCAAACCATTCCATGATTCTATATAACAGGGAATTATACCAGATATTTCACAGAAGAGAAAAATACTGCCTTTTACCTGAGAAATATGACAAATCTGTAGCCACTTCCTAGAAAAACTGTATCCATAGGAATCTGGGAGTCACCAAGCATCTTGGACCCTCTGTGAGGTTGGAGTATTTACAGGTATCCCTGAGCTAAATATATTGGTGCCTTGTGACAACCCAGCTGCATGAAAAAGTTTGTTTTACCTGGTTGGCTATGATGAATTACAGGATGCTGTGCAGTTTTCTTTTCAAGGTGGGAAGCCCAGACAAAGAGTTTTGGAGGTTTCATGTCATTGCATGAATTTAAGGCCCTAAATTGCTGCAGACTACTCTGTTAAGAGTAGTTTAAATGTTCCCTTCCACTATACACTCATACTGATGGTTATAGGCTCAGTAAAAAGACAAATATTCTATGTGGCAGTTATGAAGACATAAATAAATTTCTTACAGCAAAATATCTTTCAAATCATTATCTGGTAAAACCCAAAGATACTTCCAAAACAAAGGGCAGATGAAATAGAAAATTAGTCCACAAACAAAGTAGGAGCCTTATTAGCAATAGGAAATGTTATGTGGAGATTCTGAGTGTGTCAGCATCTCTGAAATCAGGCTCTGGATTAATTTCACTGACTGTTGAATCAAAATACAAGTTCTGGCAGACAGCTTTAAGAGGCAGAATGAGCAAACGCTTACTGTAGTGCAGCTTTAAAACTAGGAGATTAAATCTTCAATTTGAACTTTTGAATGAAAGGTAAATATCTTAGAAGATTCTCAGCTTCTGAAAGGGGGTAAAGTTCTAATGAGGAAGCTTGCAAGAGTTGGCAAAGGCAACTTTGCAATTTTTTGCAAGTTTAAATGTACATCGGACCCAGACTATGGCAAGGTGGTTTTGACCAGCCTTTATTTTGGGGCAGCAGATGAAAAATAAAAGAAATAAAAATAATTCAAAACTCTGGAAAGTTTCATCCTGCTAGCCCATGTCTTGTCACATTAGCTTGTATTTTGTGTGATATAACTTAATATATGTTAGCATAATTGAGCAAAACATGATGTAAAAGGATGTGGCATAGTGGGAATTTGGAAAGGGAAAAAAAAAAAGACAACAGAAGAACTGCTCTGCCTGGGAGGTAATGGACCACCTCCTTCTTATTCCTTCTAAATCACTTACTACATTGCTAACTTTTCAAATCACAGCATACTGATAGTGTAATGATAATCACAAAAACCCAGCAGGACATCATCCTCAACACAAGAGCAAAGAATGTAAAAGAGAGGCACATAGCTCATATCAAATTCACAATGCAGCTCTGCACAAATATAATCACATACTTGAATGTTCCTAACATTACCGTTATGGATCAAAAGAAACATGTAAATGTAGCAAAGGAGCTCTGAGACAAATGCACTGGTCCCAGGAAAATGGCAGCATCTTGTAACTGATTAGCTACAGGTGTTTAATAAGGTTGGGGGCTCAAAGCATGAAAACTTATAGTGTGGAGATAAGATCTCAATCAATGTAAAAGGAAAAAAGAAGTATTCTGGTAGGAGTGAAGTGTATATATCACAGATAAAACACTTATGAGATGACATTTAGTAATGTAATTTTTCCTCTTTCTGTTTTAGATCACCTCAGTATTTTAGAAGATGTGATCTAAAAACCAGTAAGGTAAAGCAGATTCTTACTCTCTTTAGTAGAGTCTGAATAAGGCTTTAGCCAAACAACAAAAATCCTAGCCTTAGACAAAACCAAGTGAAACTGGGAATCATTCCATTGATTTCAGAGGACGTTGGATTGGATCCCCAGTAAATTGTTTTGGGTTTTTTTCAGAATCCTTCACTATAACAAACTGAATAGGACACAGGTTAATTAGATCAAGAGTTGCTTTTGAGAGTTTCTGTTGGCATTGTTTGTATTCTTTAAACCAGACTTCAATCTGTTTCTGTGACTTAAATAATTTTTTTTTTAATTTACTATTTCATTTATATGTAAAATAGAACAGCTTTTCTCCTGTCTTTTGGCAATCAAGTGTTTTTTTCCACTCAAACAGCTTTGTATTTATTCTGTAAGAAACTATTCACTCGTGAAAAAAATTCTAGCTCTTCCAATTTTCATTTAATTTGGTTTGGTATCTTGGAGTGACTCAAAGATTCAATTTTTTCAAATACATAATTTTTAGCTTTACTGCTTGAGTTGTAAGTAACACAGAAAACAAAGAGCAATGGCAGAATAACAAGGTACACAAAAATATTGTTTTGTTACCAAAATGAAGATCTGATAAAGTAGAACTTTGTAATGCAATGTTCCTTAGTGAATCAAGATACAAATGTACCATGGGGGTAAGTTGTTAGTGATATTTTTTGTTATTGCACTATGAAGTATTAAAGATCATTTTGATCTCCAAAAGCAAACTTGTTAATTTGTCCTATTTTCCCATTTTCCTTCCCATTTTCCAACCTTCTTATTTCTTGAGAAAGGGAAAATGAATGCAACACAGCTTTCATTGTAATTGCACTACAGTTCTGTGCAGTTAACACCTGTATATCACTTGCTCTTAGCTCTCTTGAGATACATCAGCACTGGACAGATAATTAGAATTAATTTTGAAGTCATCTTTAGAGAGGTACCCAGATTCAAACAGTATACATACCAACACCACGCTGTTGCATTTCACTATGACAGAAAGCTCTGTTCACCCATGTATGGACTCTGACTCTCATGCCACTGGCTTCCTAGCCTATCCATTAAAAATTATCAGCATTCATAGTGAATTAGGCCATCAAAAGTCCCCATTCCTGTTTTTCTGTGGGCAATTTTCTTTTTGGCTGGCTGAAAATATCACAGAGCAGTAGGAGATGCAAATCATCCATAGCTAATTTGTAAGAGAATTAACAGAGAGAAGACCCATCAGAGGGTGATTCAGCTGCTTTATGCACATTTTTAGGCTGAGAACCGTTGTCCTTTAAATGTTTGCCTGTTTCCCACCCTTCTCCTTCCCTTCTTGTCTGTACAAGTGCTTAAACAATTACCTTAAGATAGCTAAATTTAAGTGAGATGAATGCCTCCCTAAAGGTCAGTGGAGAAATATCATCGAGGACCACTGAATGGTAGGACTGAATCGTGTCCTGGTTTGATTTTAATGGACCTTCACAAAGTGTAAATTATAATATTGTGGTTACTAAACTCATGAGTTGTATCTCTGCAGACTTTATGATGTCCTTTTTCAAAACTCAACTGACAGATATTCCTCTGAAAACTTTTTGAAGAAAAGAAGTGGATTTTTTTTCATAATTTTCAACTGATTTTCTGAAGGTGTTAAGTTCAGACCATTTTCTATTTTCCCCAAAAGGAAAACATATATTAGAATAGAAATAATATCAAGTCTAGAACAATGTTCATTCTATGTTTTCTGAAGAGCCAGAAGTATGGAAAGTCAGAAAGCTGGATTTTTAAAGCTATATTGCCACTAAAGACTAATGAAAAACAGGGGGGGGGAAAGAGTATTGAGAAAGAACGAGTATTAGGAAAGAGGCAAAGAAAGGGAGATTTTATTCTATCTCTGCACATGTAGCCATGAAGTCCTAACAACAGCAGTGGGAACTGAGAATATGACTTGGCTAATACATGAGTGATCCAAACAAAAAAAACCCAAAAAACAAATGTGAAACTGCAGTTACAATATAAACACAGTGAATGGATGTAAGAATAACAGGTGTTCCAGGATTTATCTCACTTTGCCTGTAAAACGGATATATACACTAGTCAAATCAAATTATCTGTCTACATGAGTCTATTACCTTCCTGCAACCTGCACCTTGCACTTTTGTTAGCCTTTATGACACCAGATGCCCTTAGTTTCTTTCTTCCCTAAACTGTTCTTCTGTGATTACTGAGGTTCTCTGGGGCTTCTGCCCTGTTCTCTCTGGAGTGTTGGTGGTGGTCTATGCAGCAAAGGGTTTTTCCTGTCTTCCTGCTATAGAGGTGCAGCTTTAATGAACCTATCAGATGTTAATTTCAAACAGTCCTCACTTCTGATATGTTCATTTACTGCTTCTGACTTTTTGGGGGCTTACTGTTTCCTTTTACAGACTACTTCTTAAGGTATATCTCTTCAAAACAAACCTCCCAGTCCGTTTTCATGTTGCTTCTTCAAGGTATGTGGATAAGGCAGAGAAAGGAAACAGTGAGACCATCATTTGCAGCATGGTGCTGTCCAGTGACAAACAACAAATCTTCAGATTTTGTCTTTTCAGCACAAGTTCTCTCATGCCTGCGAAGATCCTCAGCCAAGGAAGGAACTGAATCAGGTAATATTTTGTACCTTTCTACATTTCTTTCCAGCAAACAAAACAGCAAGGGCTTCAGAAATTATTCCTTGGTGTCCTGAATAAAATGATATTAGCTCTTTCTATCTGTCTTTATCAGTCTTTTATTCCCAAAGAACACACAGAAAAGTTTTGTGGGGTTTCTGTTAGCTGGGAAACGTTTTGTCAGTGGAATGAGACAGGTGGTGTGACTGGGAAATCAGATTTGAGGCTCCAGTCTTTCATTTCTGATATTTTGCAAGGAAAATAGTCCCTTTGGCTAAATTTTTACAGCTTCTTGTATGACATTTTGTCATTAAGTTTAACTTGAGATTGGGTGCTATTTCTACCAGGAAAAAAAAAAAAGATAAATATGTCAGGGAGGCATACATGGGAGCAGCTCTCTGTTCTAAAGGATGTTTAAATGCTGTTCTTGTCAATGTTGAAGACTGAAACCCACAGAATCATAACAGACTATAGAGATTATTATAATTCTTTTAAGATAAGCATTTCTCCATATACTGTTGGAAGCCTATTTTAATCTAACTCTACATTTTCCAGATAAAACACTTTATGAATGAAGATCAACAGAAGATTAAAGTAGTAAAAGAATAAAAGCAGTAACATCAAAATATCTGTTCTTCAAGTGAAATGTGTTTTCTGGAGGTAAGAAGCATAAATTTGATTTTAAAAAGTCATAATAAATTCATTTTGGTGAACTAGGACTAAATAATCAAGGTAAAGAGGAAAAGTGTGACCACTCAAAGGATTGCTAAGGTAGGAACTGGACCAGATTTTGCAGCTCCCCTTGGATAATAAGGGCCAAAGAAATAGAAACAGTTGTACTGTTGTATTGATCCCAAAGCCTGGCTGGTAAAATCAGGTGGCCTTACCTTAAGAATAACTTAGACACAACAGAAAGCTGGCAAAGTGCTTTTAAAATGTTCACCTGCACAGTAAAGTAAGATTATTTTTTCCCCTTATCAATGACTAGGCAAATATATAGATATTTCATAGGCTAAGTAGAGATATGAATGAGATCTTGGTGTGCTGAATATTATTTTAGTTTTACCTCAAAGGTTGACGCAATTCAATATGCGTATACCAAAAAAAAAGTTTTGGCGTTTCCCCAATGTCTGGATCTCGGGAACTTCTACTTGTCAACTTGTAGTTGTGAAAGACCAAGACACATACTCATCTTTTGGAACTGAGACAGCCAGAATTGTTTCTTTGTACAGTAGCCCTGTGGTTGATACACCACAGAGACAGTGGGAGATTCACATTCAATTCCCTCATTCTCCTGAAGAGATTTGAATCCCTGTGAAAAAACATTTACTTAACTGGTTTAGCTGTCAGGCTAGAAAGAAGGTACACTGGGATGGGTGGATGGATGATCCTTGTGGCATGTTTTCATTCTTGCCTGGAGTAATGATACACATCATTTTGTATGCATGGCTAATATGTTTTCATTGGGAGCAAAATGATGAGTGGGATTCAGTCACTGGAGGTTTATGCTTGTTCCTCAGGAATTTTGTTTATTCTTCTCTGCATTTGATGTACTCCATGCTTGTGGCTTTTTTTGGGAATAAGGATGGGTAATTATGAGTAGAAAAAAAAGAGTAAATAAAACTAATTTCTTCTGTCTCATTCATCTATCCTCTTTTTTTATGTTTCATTATAAAAAAAAATCAAAACTATATTTACATATGTACACAAGTCCTGAAATGTGTGTGATAGCACACTGATGTTTGTAATCATCCTTCGGTGTTATTGGACGTATTATGGAAAAAAATCAGATGTTACAGTTTGTATTATATATGTACTAAATGTTGCAATTTGTATTTAAGGACTGAAGGCCTTAAAACTATACATAGGTGAAGAAGACTGCATGTTTGCATATAGACATCAAGACTGTTCAACCTCTGAGCATTGCCGTAATAAGTTTAATACATCACTTTCCATTTTATGTTTAATGAGATATATATATATATATATG
>VZTV01011797.1:0-20658 GCA_013400875.1 Anhinga rufa
TTGCCCGTATATTGAAGAAAAAAGAGAAAGAAAATAGAATAAATTAGCAATTGACATCACCTCTTTTGGATTTGGGAATCCATTTGCACCGATAATCTTTTTATAATAGTCAACGGATGCCTTTGGGTATCGTGGTTTGTTCCTGTTTTTAAAATCAACGTGATAAAATCCAAATCTTTCAGAGAAGCCTTTGTTCCATTCAAATTTATCCAGCAGTGACCAGGCAGTATAACCTTTGACATTAACACCATCGTTCAGAGCTGGAAACAGAATACGAATGATTCTGTTAAACTTTTTGCCTATGATTGTCAGGGTTAAAATACAGTTCTGCAGGTGTTTTGTCTTATACCAGAAAGAGATGGGGAGGGGAGAGGAGGACAGAAAAGTAGCAAAGTATAAAGTAATTTAGATTCGTTGAAAATGCTGTCTTTAGCTTAGAGGTACTAAAGCTCTATAAGAATGGTTGTTAGGTGCAATTTCTCCTTTCTAAAAGTGGAAACGGATGATCTCTTCCAGTATTAAATTGCATGTAGGTTATTGTATTTATTAGCATCAGCGCATTTGGCTAGGTTGTCATTTTTGTGAGAGTTTATTAGTCTAGTCTGCTGTCCCATTTTGATCTGTGAATATTTATTTCTGTATGATGTAAATTACAGGAGTAAAAAATAATCGGAAGGTGAAAACACTCAAAGTTTATGCACTAAAAAAATGTTTTTAAGGTTACCTTTCAGTATTTCATTAATGTATCCTTTCAGATACTCTATCCGCCACTCGTCGCACAGCTGAGTACACTGAACCTTTTCAGAAACTCCATTCTCTGTCACATAAATGAGAGGGTTCCCATACTGTGTCTGCAAACAAATATGTGTTTAGACCAGTTCATATAAACAAGATCACCTTATTTTGATAGAACATGAGCTTCTTGGTAAAATGCATTAAAAGTAATTTTCTAGATTTACATACAGTTACCTTTAGTAAGGAAAATGCCTAATTAGGAATTTAAGTTAGCTACGGGTTTTATTTTAAAATTAATGAATTTTATACTGTTCTGAATAGAAAATAAGGTGCTTTTTTTGGCAAAGAAACTTCCCAAGGATGTAGGTAAAACTGTTGAAAGTCTGAAATAGTATAAGTACAGCTTCTGCATGTAACCAGACTTTTTGCTCGCTTCCTTTTAAAGATTTACTCTGTAATCACCTTAATGAAGTTGAGTAATCTTCTGAATCCCCAAGGCACAGAATATAACCAGTTAGGTCCTGGAGCTGGCCATTTTGGGTCCACCAGTTCAGCCAAATCACAGTCGGTGTGGTAACTGGACATTTGTAGAAAGGGAAAGCTCTTCTGTATAACATAACGGGTAGTAAAATGACCTATTCCCAGGAAATCGGACGTGCCTTTAATATAGGTTTTCTCTTGCACTGAGAAAGTTGGTAATCTCGATCTCCCCAGGCCCTGCTGGGCGCTCTTCCTACCTATCAAAATAATTATAGGAAACATACTTCTGAAGAGCACAGACATTTGTTTTCTTTACCTCACCAACAATAAATGTGGTTTTCCTGAACTTAGTGTTAGTGTAGAGGACGGTTTAGTTTGATTGCTTTTTTTAAGATGAAATAATCTTTCATCCTTGTGGTTTGAAGAAGGAAGCTGGGTACAATACATGGAGAAGACAATGAATTAAAGTGGGCTTTTTTTTCTCCAAAGAGCATGATAAATGTGAACAGAATGCTTGGAAACAACACGACAAGAACAGAAGTGCTTTGCTGCCACGTATGTTACCCATCTTCTTCATTCTGGGAAACAAAGATAGTGGAACCCTGTAGAAATGCAAGCTTTAGTGGTGAAAAACCGCTGCTTATTTGTCCTTAGGAGGAAAATGCAGAGAAATATTTAACAACTCCCTATCTCAGGCCAGGCCACTAAAAATGGACTACGAAAAGTGAGGTAGTTCTTTTCCAGTTTGGAGCACTCCGATGTGCAACTGTTAGGCTGCAAGAACAGTTCAGCTCTTTAGTTCTAGTACGTCCCCCAGAATGCTCAGGAGCTGTGCCGAGCCCACGGGCCGTTTGTTCTTAGCCTTGTCTCGCCTGTGTCCTCATACTTAACTACACTATATGTTGGTCAGGGGCTAATCCGTTGTCACATGCTCTAAGTGCGTCGTTGCTTCGTTACAGCTGGTTACTGAGGCTTACCTATGTAATTTTTCATAATTTCCGGATAGTCTCCTCTGTAGATGGGATTTGCAAACCATCCCAAATGAAACTGTATGTATCTTTCCGCAGCGTCTCTGTCTGTTTGGCTACGTGGATCAACAGGTTCACCCCAGCCACTAGTTAGGGAAATTCCAACCATACCTTAAAACACAAAGTGGCAATTCTGCAGTTTCTGCATAATCTTTACGTCCTTAATATAAAAAGAAGCATGATTACAGAACGAATCCTCGTTACCTTGCTGCGCGCTACGCCATGTGTTATTGTAAGAGTGCCACACCTTCGCATGAGTCTGCAAGTTTAAAAAAAAAAGCATATGCACATTTTAGTGTTATGCCATAGTATAGAAAGCTAGCGATGATCAAGAGCAGTTTTTGCACTAAATATTTGTGTCTGAAAATATGACATCATTTTTTATGTATATTGTGGAAGCTTTCATTTCATATGAGATCTCAAAAAAGCATTTATGCAAGATTCCTTCCCTAAATTCCAGGAGGTCCCCATCAAGGTAACATGCAGCATTCAGTATAATGCTCTGTCCGGCGTCTTCGGACGTCTTTGCTGAAGTTATTCAGGCAAGTGAAAGTTTTATCTTTACGAGAGCTGGCCTTACTGAAGTCACTTGCAAAATTCCAGTTCGTTTCAACAGGCCAGGATTTTACTCCTTGTTTCTAGAGTAGCCTGGATAATTTCTTATTAAACCAGTTTGAAACATACTGTAAAAGAGACACTTAAATTATAAGGAGAAGTTTAAGTTGTTGCAACAGTGTCGTTTCATGCTGCACCTGAGTATGCGCTGGCGGTTTAAAGTGAGGTGATAATTTTGATGTGCTAGTTGGAAATGACATCGCTGCAAAACTATATTTCTGTTTAAAGAGCAGAATTAAAAAAAAAAAAACAAACTTAGTCTGCTAAAAATTCTTAATTTACACATAATTTAAAACAGGATTTTAGATTTACTTTAATTATATGGTGCGCTGCTTTGTATGCTCCACATCCACCGAGCTTCAGTCCTGGTGCGTGTTCTCCTGTTTCATAACCCTTTTCAGCAACTGCCTACAAATACATAGAGTTAGTTATTCTTTGAACAGCAGAGCTCGTGAATTTGCTGCTGTCCTGTGGACTTAGATCCTGTGCTCTTCTGCGTGGTCTGTGCCTCTCAATCTCTCCAGCCCCTTTTCCTTCCCGTCCCCGTGGCTCCCATCCGCTGCCCCGCTGCCTGGTCGATAATATGGTGTGGCTTGTCGGGAACAACATGTTGGTGCCTAGCATTAGTGCACTGACTCGCCAGCCTGCTGTTCCCTGACGACATGCACAAAGGGCAAGTTATAACTGCCTCTTTGCCTTGTGTGCCTCTCTCCTCTCCGGCTGATGATTTTTCAAAACTTCACCGGAATTTCACGTCTTGAAACTCTGCTCTTGTGCAGAACCTGGCCACTGAGGCTTTTGGTTAATGGTTAATGGTGTAAGTCTCCCTCTTCCTCTCCCTCTCCAATTTTTCACCTACTTCCCTGTAGTGTCGCTTCCACAGAATTTTGGGAACCGAACCGCCTAGTGGGAGTGATTGGAAGGAAAGCATTGGTAACTTACCCAAGGGTTACTAAAAGTAATCCAGTGTTTCACACGATCGCCAAACTTCTCAAAACACAGATTTGCATAATCATTGAAATAATTTATCATGCTTCTATTTTGCCAGCCACCATACTTCTCTTGGAGAACCTTTATAAATAAGAATTTCCAGAATGAATAGTGCCATTTAAAGATCAGCTGCCTATTAACAAAGACTTTTATTTATATTTCAGTAGCTCAGATTTTTCATGAAAAATGAAAATAACTATAATGAAAATGAAAATAACTATAAGCACGCTTAAAAGCTTGCAGCCATCTTTAAACATTTTTCTAAGTACACATAATCCTTAACCATAGAAATCAACCTCCTATCAGAAGCATTTATATTAGACATTTCACTAATTTAAGTATTGTCTAACCTGTGGAAGATCCCAGTGGTAGAGGCTCACAATAGGGATAATATTGTTTTCCAGAAGTCTATTAATTGTATCGTTGTAGAACTGAATTCCCTTCTCGTTCAATTGCTCTGCTGATGAAACGCACAGACAAGAAATTACCTGGACTGTTTTTCAAATAACTGGAAGAATAGAAACCTAAAATTTTTAACCAAGGAATTTTACATTACAGTGATGGGCATACGGCAACGGATGTGTAGCGGTTAAACTCTGATCTGCAGACAGAGAAACAGGAATCTGTTTAACAGTAATGTTAAATAACTATAGTATACTCGGGAGTAAAATGACTTGCTTACTAATACGGGTAAGAATATGGTGAAATTGTTATGCTTACTTTTGATGCCAGTGGGCATAATCCGAGGCCATGAGATAGAGAACAGATAGTGATTAACTTTCAGCTCCTTCAGTAACTGGATGTCATCCTGTGAAAAGAAAATCCAATTAACAGATCTCAAGTCCAAGCAGAGTAACTCTTCAGTGATTCATCTGTCTTAAATGCTACTGAATGCAGAAGATCTCTACAAGAGTTGCACAAAAGAGGATTCATCAATTATTTTCTGTGTTTGCTTTGAGATGATGGCTCTTTCTACTTGTATACTTCCTTTTCACCATTTTTTTCCTTGACTTTGCAAAGAAGTCTTGTAATGGCGTATTAACAACCATGGAAACGGAATAGACTCACCATCAAATAGAGGGCGGAAAAATGAGTTGAGGTACTCTGCAACACAGTTATATTTATGGCATAATTTGTAACGTGCATGTTTTAAAAAATAACATAAACCTGTAAATCTTGACCTCAAACATTTCAGCTTAGGTACAAAACACTGATTACACAGGCTTTCAGCTACTGTGTCGTACTGGAGTTAGCACAAAAAATAAATTCAGTGTAACTACATGTCCTTCTGAGAGGTCATACATCTTCGACAGTAAATGAAGTTAGAAATTGATGGTATATGAGCCAAAGCAAAGAGAAATCTGGTGATGAAAGCAAATAGAGGAAGAGTGCTTTTATATAGAGGACCATGTAACTGAACACATACAAGCAAGTTTTAGTCTCAAATTACAAGCCTACAGCAGTGAGTAAATGTTGAAATACTACCATTTATGCCTGAATCCTCTCTGACAAATAGGTTCTGTGGTCATCATGTCAGTCTCTTCTGCTGCAACAGCCCAGTGAGCCTCAAAGTTCCCACCTCACTGTGGGTTTTTTTTTAAGCTGTTCTTTCAAGCTTTTACTTGTTTGAGAGAGATCAAATGAAATCTCTCCTGCATTTTCCCATTTTTGGATAGTAAGGCATAATTAGTTTCTTCCCTCTGAGTTCTTGCTGGGACCTCTGGTTGTCACAGCCATTTGGCTCCCTCTTGCTGTGCGTCTATCTGTCCTCCAGGACAGTACTTCTAGAATTGTTTTTGATGGTTTTAAGCTTGGAAACATATTGCTAATAGAGCTGCATTGATTATTTATTTGTTTGGAAAACATTCAGACTGAATTTGAAAACATCTGATAGGTTTATTCTTAAATACAGACAGAAAACCTTTAAAGCTGCTCAAACACACAAAATATATGTTAATTTTATTCAAAGCTCAAATGCATTCTTTGTTGTAACTCAGCATTTTGACTTCCCGCAAAATTTGGAGTATTTCTTTGGACATAAAAATCCTGAGAAATACATGTATTTTGGGGAACACTGTGGTATTATTGCTTCCATGAGATCATCAGGAAAGAAGATTTTACTGAACTAATTGCAAATACCAGCCTTTGGCTTCCTAAGTTGAACGTGGCTGTAGGGTGAGCAAAGCGTTTCATCTTTGCTGTTATTTCAAAATGGGAAATCATGTCCTGAAATGGCTCCAGAACGTTCCTAGAGGGACAACTCCTCTTTAACGATACCTTAACTTTGTAGTAGCCGTCACATGCTGAATCTCCTGTTTCATTTCTAAACACTTTCCCTTTCTTGTGAGTAAAAGCATCCCAGATACTTGGTCCTTTCCCATCCTTGTCCCAGGCCCCTTCTGTCTGGTATGCAGAACTTCCAACACCCCATAAAAAACCTGAAGGTAAAAAGAAGTGAACTTTGATTTAAACATTTTCCTGCAAAACTGGTCTTCGTACTAAATTTTCATATGAGAAAGTAATTGATACACCTTCATGGCTGCATAGCCTGGTGTGAAATGTGCATGATTGCATGCCTGCTGAACAAGAAGCCAATGTTTTCTATGTGAAACTATCGGTGCCTAAAAAGGGACTGTCTGAAAATGTGGTACAGACTAAAGGTATCCTTTTCTGATGCAGTGAAAAAGGAATCTAATTTTTTTATGTATTACACCTTGTTATAATCAGGAGTGAATTGATAGCGTGGCAGAAATGTCTTACTGTAAGAAAAGATTAAGTTCCCACGTCATTTCTGCTTGTGAGTTTTTCAGTGATTACAAGTTTAGCTCTTGCTACATAAAATATATAGAAAGATTCTGGATTATTTTCCTAGTATTAATCCATTTTATAAGTCACTTAAAAACTTGAACATGAAAACAAATCAGTGCTTATATCTTCTTAGTTTTGATCTTGGTTGAATGACATGTGTGAGTGTGTATAAATATATGTTAAAGAAAGGATGAGATTTCCTAAAGCAGTACCGAAGGGTGAAGTGGATAATACTAAACAGCTTGAAACAAACCCAACACGATTATTTCACTTGCGTTCATTTCTTAAGTTAGCTGTATAACAAAGGATATTTTTAGTTTATAATTCTTCATTAGTTGTGGATAATTTATGAAAAAGGAGAGGAGTTCTCAGGTGTGATTTGTTGTTCTGTGCGTCTTATTCAATCATAGGCAGGAAAGGGAGATCTGGATATGAAATATTAATCCATTAGCATTTACTCTGAGTTTACTGTCTTAAGTGGCTGCGTGAAGCACAGGGCTGCGTGAATCCTTATATTTCCAGGGCTAGGTGCAGAAGATGATATTAATATGTATTCTGCAAGAGCCGGATTATTATTTTTTTCTGCCATTTCCCTGGAAAGACAAAGAAAACCTTTTGGTAGCTTTCTTGTGCAAACAGACAAGTGGATCTAGAGCATTATAAAAACCACAATCAATTGTAGTTCAAAAGTACCAGCTGGAAAAGTGCCATAATAGAAAGAGCCTGGATTATTCTTTGTCCACTGGAAATCCTCAGCTGTATTCGGCCGTATTAGCGCCACGAGCATATACCATATTCTGAAAATGTAAGTCTTCATTGCTGTTAATTTCATCACTGCACCGTGTTCTCTGCAAGTTCCCACCTGATAAAACAGAAAAGCATTGTCAGGTATTGCCGCTCTACAAAGCAGGCTTAGGGTGATCAAAAGGGAAAAGCTTCTTTTTTTCTGCTGAGTGGGCATGCTTTTCACTGAAGGCTAAAAGCAGTGCTTGGGCTAAGTGGAAGATGTGGTTGAGCTTCTGGCAGGCTGCTGAAAATGACAGAAGAATGAAGGGCAAAATCATAACTAGTAGAAGCGCTCCCTGCATATTTTCCATAGTGTCACTTATCTTTCCTATACTCTAAAAGCCTCTCTGTTGGTACCTCTTCTGTTCTGGATTTCAAACCGTCCCACCAGCGTTGGTAACTAAAACCCTGCAAAGAGTCGTTGTGAGTGGGAGCAAGAAATAAGTGATTATGCTGCCAGCATCTTGCCACCTAAATATGTGATGGAAACAAACCTTGTGGAAGTTGAAAAGAAAAATTCATACTTGCAGTTGTTGCAGTTTCAATTAATTGTAGCTTTTCTCAGGATTATGTCCCTTTTTATCCAGTTCCAGCATCAATTTAAAATGCTACAATGTATGCACTATATTTTTGACTGCTAAATCGGGTTAAACTATTGGTGGGATGACCAATTTTAACCATTTTGGATAAAGTTTCAGAAGGGCTTCATAGAACAGAACTATTTTCCCCAACTTTATACAGTTCCCAAAGGGTCTGTTTTGCATTCCTGAGCCTCTGTTGGTGAATTTGAAAATGGGATTAGAATGTGAGGAAAAGTAGAACAAATATCTGATTAAAAATAATCATATTTTGCATTGGAACATTGTCTAAGAAGTAAATATATCTGGAGCTTTGAAAAGCAAACTGGGGTCGCAGGTTTGGACATGTACACGAAGCCAGTCAATTGGACTGCTCAGGCGAGACGGAGCATTTAACAGCCGAAGGTCTGAAAATACCGCGTCCTCGCCTGCCTGTGCAAAACCAGCCTTGCTGCGCTCTTTCTGCAACATGCAAGAAGGGAACTGCAAGTTACACGGCATTTCTTCTCATCAGCTCCTCTTGCACAGCCCTGGGGCGAGGGTGGAAAAACCACCTCCAGAACCAGGCGACCGATGGTGAGCCCACTGCGTGCTCCTTCGCCGTCTCTGTTAGGAGGTGTCAGTAATGGGAGGGACTGGCTAAACAGAACTAAGCAACAGTTTATTTCTGACTCGCTTTTTACCATGATTTTTGTAGCGTGTGTCTCTCACTTGTAAAAATTTAGGACCTGCGCCAAAGCCTGGTGGGAATCTTTGCATTGACTTCCCTGGACTGTAGCTCAAGCCTCTAGTGGTCTGTGACACCAGAACCAAACAGCCTGTGCGGTGCCGGTGTTGCTTGCAGATTGGTTCCTGACCAAAATGAAAAAACAAGTTTGGCTAAAACCAAAGGGTGAAGGAACCACTTTACAGAACATGTAAGAAATGTATGACCTCGGAGACCTGTTGTTCTTCTGCGCTTATTGAAGAGGATTCCATACCTCCTAATGAACGCAGGAGCTGCACAGCTGGCTTGGGAAAATGTATGTACTTCAACATCAAAGGCCTTTTAGCCTCGAATTAAAAGAATCTTCACCTCTGCATTTCCAACGTGAACATTTAGATTGCAAGGGGGGAAAAAAAAAGAGAGCAGACTACAAGCATTTCAAGAATCACAGTGCCTAAATACTCCAGAAGTATTTTTATTTTCAATACAGAAGGTTGCAAATATATGTGATTTTAATTTAGACATTGACAGACAAATGTAGCTCTTCAGCCAAGTCACGGAGCTAGTTTAAATTCTTGTAACCCTTTGTGTTCTTGTTAGCAACGACTGGCAGTCACATGAAAAGAAGCAAGGAGAACCACGCATGTTCTGCGAGGTGCGCCACTGGTTTCGGTAGCTGAGGCAGCACCCCTGTGCGAATAGGACTGCATGCTTTTGCAGGGGTGCTGATATTTCTGTTCCAAAGTTAGAGCATAGCTTTATTAATATTTTAGGGTGTTTATTATGGTTTTAAAAATGTGTAACTATCTGATTCGTATTTTGGGTAACTCATTTGGAGCTAGAAATAAAGGTTGACTCAAAATCAGTACCTTTTTTGCTCTTTGCCCTGATAACTGTATTAGAAATAATTTCAGTACTTCAAGAATTGCTCAAGCACAGGAAACACATTTTTAAACAAATATGATTTTACAACACTGTGTATTGAATAAAATAGTCTTATTTTATACACAGTTCATTGTGGAATAGTCTATCAATTAATTTTCTTTTCAAGTTAATACGTGCTTTTTGGAACTCTTCATTGCTCCTTTCCTGGCACGTACCTTTGCAAATGCAGTAGAAGAAACAGCTATTCGAATAGTGCAAAAAGGTTCATCAAGTTTATACTGAGGCTGGTGCTGTAAAACACCCTTTTGACTCCCTTGTTCCTAGCAGCTATATTACCTTCTACCCTAATTATAGATTGCATTATTTTAATTTTCCCCCATTTCTGGCTTACCTGGTGTTCTTCGCAGTGGATGTGTCCCAACTGGGAGATTCCTCTGAACTGCCAGAAATTTGCCGGGGCGCTCAGAATAAATTTACTTTCACGGAATAATTGCATGGAACTAATCCAACTGTCACAAAAACTCAGGAGAAACATCTAGTTGAAAACAGCATTTTGTGCGCTTACAGCCAAAACAAAAAAGAACAATCCTTTTGTATTCACAGTCAATGCTGCAGGAAAAGGTTTAGCTTAACCATACGAATCTTTTAGCAATGAGGTATTTTCCTTTGTAAGCAAAATTAGCTTTGCGAGTGATCTATATGTTTGTACATAATCGTATTTGCTTTTGAATAGGGTATTTGTAGACATTTTTCTCGTGATGCAAATGTCTGTATCCTAGATGGTATTTGGCAGGGAGATCTCACTGGGAGATTCTGTGAGGCCAAGGGTTTTGTTTTTACATGGCATAATTTTGAATCAGATATTCAGGATGTATTCATGAAAAATAATATGCTTTTTCTTTTCTCTTGTTTCTAGAGGAATTCCTTATGGTGATGTCTTTGTGGAAGAAACAACTGTCCCACTCTTGGAGGTCAGCTGTTCAGCTTGAGCTATCGCTGTTCATTCGTTTAGTTCTGTGAGTTAGCATTCAGTCCCTCCTCATAGACGGTATGCGTTGAAAAGACCATGAAACGAGCAAACCCATTGCTAGGGCTTGCTGGGCTGAAAACATGTGGTTTCAGACATTGCTGCTCACCTGGCTTTCAGGAATGAAAAGCCTTTTCTCTGCTGAGAGGGAAGAGGATAAGCCTCCCGAGCGTAGCAGTGAAGATTGCTGCTGCTGCGCGGGAGGCCTGAGGTAGGTGCTGCAGAGGGAGGCTCTGGACAGCACTGATACAAAAAGCTGTGTGAACCTTTCAGCCATCCACCCTAAGGAAAGGGGGTCTGTAAGCAAAGGGAGTCTTGTAGGGGAAGAAGAAAAAGCACCAGCTCTGTTGGCTCCGGTGGCTGGGTAATTCTCTCCCCGCTGCAGTGCACCCACGTAGCTGCCTGACACTTGGGCTTTCTGTGAGTGCGTGACTCATGACCATGGAACCTGCTATCCTATGCCTTTGAAGCTATACAGTTTGTAAGCAAATTCCCCTTTATTTATTCAGCTGCTTCGTTTTGTCTTTTTTGTTTTTAGAGCAGTACCGGTGCCCTCTCGTGGTCAATTCCATGAAAGAGCATTAACATTAAAAAACGTTGCCCAGTAGTGTAAAATAGGTAACAACGTAATTCGTATGCTGCCTCTGATCTCAGAAGTGAACAAGTGCATTGAAACCATAGAGGGAATATCGTCCGGAGCTCCCTGTTCATCCGCGTGGGTCGCTCGGTACGCTTGCTTGGCTTCCTGCTCATCAGGATGGACCATTTTCAAGCGTGGAGGAGGTGATCCTTGACGATCGACCAGTTCATGCACTTCGTGGTTTGTGATGCGCATAAAGGACAGTACTGGCTACACAGGTCAGCCTGATGAGTTTGGTGCTTAAGGCACGTTTTTAAGTACGTACTATAGATTTGGCATGCTTTATCTCCCGCAGAACTGGGTAGGGGAGCGTACAAGAGTCGCTGTAGCGCTGCATGATGCTAGAGCTGTTGTCATGATTAAGGGTGTGTATTGGTCACTCCTTGTTAGATCACAACTGCACCTAAAAACCACACCAAAAACTCTCTCACCAGGGAGACTGGGCAGAAGTCACCCAGGGAGCTTGTGTCAAGCTAGGAACTGAAGGCAGATCTCCGGGCTCTCTGCCCATACGTAGGAGCCAGTCTGCTGCTTTAGGGACTACTTGTGCATTGCTAAAGTCTTTTGGTGAATTGTCACTGCCTTCAGTGGTTGGAAGGAGCAAGCCCTAGGTGTGCATGAAAACACGATTCTTTCAAACTACGTTTAGCACAGGCTGCTAGAAAGATGATACTGTTCCACTCCGTAAGTTGTGCTTACATGGGTTTTCTTCTCTTAATGCAGTCTTTCTTGGTGATGTTGTTTCCCAGTTTCCTGCATAAAAGCCCAACTTTATGGAAAAAAAAAAGTCATGAGATATTTACATTGCTACAGCTTCGTCATTTTTAGAAGCAGTTTTTAAAATGTACCAGAAAAACATCAAGGCTATAAAATATTTTGTTTTGTTTTATTGGTAAAAAGAATGTTAAACAAAATGTACTCAGTGGAGTCCATCCAAAATTGCCCAATGACTGCAGTAAAATAACCTGGGAAGTAGGTTATGCAACTGCCTCACTGCAGTGCGTTGTGAAGTCAGGGGAAAGTCACAACTGACTCTCGGTTTGTGGCTTATCTGCTGTTCACTTGCCTACAGCCTGGAGTGGATCTTTATCCATAAACTATGTAGATATTTATATATTATCTTGCTGCAGAATACTATGTGACCGTATCACAGAAACTTTGGCACAAACCCCACTGTCTTAAATGAATTGATACTTATCCCTCCACTTTATTTTCTACCCATGCTACGCTTCGTGTTGCAAAGCCTCTTATCTCCAGATAGACAATCAGAGATGGAGTCACCTCTAATAGCAGATACCATAAAACTCGTATTTATTTGATTTTTGCTTTTAGCCCTTATGTTTCGCCTAGGTTGATGAAAAAGTAGAAGCTGTCTTTCCTAATTCCCTGGCAGCTGTTCAGACAACTAGACCAAATCATCCTCATACAATTATAACCTATCTCCCCAGCTTCCTGATTCGTCATTCTTCCGAGTTGCACTCCCTTTCCAACCCTGAATAGGCCTTTTCTGTCTCAGAGAGAAAAATCCTTTCTTATTATATAGTGACCAGAAAAAACACATCATTCTTCCAGTGTGTGGTCTACTGCAACTACCCTGAGATATTGGAGATTTTTCCCAATCAAAACAAAACCCACTTACAATTGTTCTTGGAACAAGAACACTTGTATAACTGTACTTGTATTTTTCTGTGTTACAAAATTTCTTTCGTTACATTATGTTAGCTGTTTTTGGAAACTTTTTTGTCTAACACTCGACTGTGCTAATGGCCTGGACTTGCTTTTCAGAGAAAAATAGAAAATTGGAAGTAATTGAAATGAGGATGCCTTGCTTTACGATCAATCATGTTGCTTTGACTTGAAGCACTTGCAGGGAATATTGTTGTTAATAGAGAAGATGTTTGGAACTGTTTCTTATGACTGAGTAAATTCTAAAGGCAGAAAGGAGTGTTTGGAAATGTGGGAGATGCATTTTATTGCCTATAAAAAAAGAGATCAAAGACACTGAAGACTCACCCAGCTCTAAAAAGCCTGTTTCTGAACTTGCATATATACACCAGCATTGCCCAGTAACTTTAGAATAACGATTGCCAACTTTTCCATGCTTAGAGCCATTTTTATTTCTTACATAAATGCTTTTAGCTAGACTGATGTAATCATGTTTGCATGGCTCTGCCCTTTACCCAATAACCTCTGGCAGACCTGATCTTGTTATATGCCTTTTCCCCAGCTCTTTATGCCATCAGCTGACCTGGTCTGCAGAAAAGCCTGCCTTCCCTTGGACTGCCAGGAGGCTCGACACCCTTCGGGGCATCTGGGAGGCAATGCACTGATAACATTGGCTGGCACCATTAGCAGAATTTTACCATGCAACTGTTTGGTACCCAGTTTGACAGAGGTACCTCTGCTGGCCTCCCACGGTGGGGGCTACCAATCTTCTTGTATCCTGGGAGATCTGTGGGCGGCTTCTGAAGACAGTCTCCATTTAAGAAAACCTCCAGAAGTCTGGAAGATCTGTGTTTGAACTGTGATCCCTGAGATGAGATCACGATAGGTAACTCTGAAACTTAGACCATGTTTACTTAGTAATTCCTACACTATTATGAAAGCTAGTGCCATCATATTTTATGCCCATTGAGCACACTGAATAGATCTTATCACTAACCACTGGTTTTCCTGGGGTGATTTTTGGGAACACTAAAGTATTTGAGAATCTGCCATCTCTGTTTTACAAAGAAAGGTTGTCAAGATTAGCAAGGATAGGGTAAATCTGCACAATCTATTCTAGTTGTACTAAAAGCTCAAATTTTAAAGGTGTCATTTTCAAATAAGCTCTTAAATTGTATATTCTTAATAGTGTTTCTTGGTGCATGTAGAGAGGTGCAGACACGTCCCCCTTCTGTGGAACGCTGTTCTCCCAAATGGTCAAAACTCATGAGACTTTGCACTCATATAGTCAAAGGTGTGTACTGGATTTTGAATGCCCAAGCTCAGTGGCTGGTTGAAAATCCCAACCATGATATATAGTAACTGACAGATGTTATAGATACTCCTGGGTGCAATGAAGAAGGTCACAGAAGTTTGCTTCTAAAAATCAATTTTAATTTATCTTTTCCTGCTGACAGCTTTATGCTAAGAGTTGGCCTCTGTTTGATGTGAACACTGAGAAGCTGCTGCAGGCTACCACTGATTGGAATTCACTTGTATTAGTCTAATTGCATGCTCCACCATCATCTGTTTGCAATCACAAAGAGGAAGCTTCTGAAGCTTGGGAATGAGAGAAAATGGAGTGTCTTGACAACTACAAAACATCGAGAATGCTTTTGGAGGTTTTCCCATCGCTGTTTGTGAGTATGAACACAAAGGCACGGCAATATTTTTTTTTTCCATGCCCATCTTTACACTGCACCCATAACATAAATATATATAACAACTAGGAATAGTGAAAATTAATTAGGGTTCTCAAGCACTGTAAACTGATAATGAGTAAGAGTTCATGAATTGTTTTGGAAAGGGTTGAATTAGTTCATTATTGAATGAGTAGAATTAGCTCATTACTAAAATTATAAATTGTTCTTTCTATGGATATTCAACTTAGCTTATGAAACATTCAAATCCAGTGTTCCTGGCTGTCCAATTTAACTACTAGTTTTAAAAAACGCCCCTTGGGCATTTTATCTTTAATGCTACCCTAGAAGGTATGACATTAGTCCTTTTCTCATGCAGCAAGCAGACACAAATTGTAAGGAATTAGAGAGATAAAGCACCTTAATAACTAAAAATGCTGAGACTAGTTTTGCTTCTGTTCAGGTCTAGAGGTTTAGGCTGGAGAGGAAAGTTGAGAGCCTTGCCAAGCATTTAGCTGTGCTCAGCGCAGAGGCAGCAATGCACAGCACTGGAGGAGCTTGGGGAGAGTCAGGGTAGTGCCAGGCTGACCCCGGGCTTGCTTCCTCAGTCCCTTCACCTGTGAAACGGTTGCAATGCTGATCACCACCCGCTCTGCAGACCGCTTTGAAAAATGCTAGTGAAGAGCACCTCACTGGGTACCAGCGAGTTGGAAATCTGTTATTTATGGATGAACTGCTACTACTAGTTCAGTGGCAGGGATCTGTCTCTGCCTGGCCAGTATACGTGGAGAAGAGCAGCAAAAGAATGCAAAAGGTACTCTGCAGCCTCAGGATAGCTGTCAGTGGGACTGGAGTGTCAGGTCTGCAAGGGAAAGGAAGACTTTACTCACATGAGCACAGCCTCAGAGAACTGCTTTCTAAACTGCCAGGCTCCTTATTTCCTACGTAAACTGTTACACTTCACGGGGAAAGTGTGAAGATGAACTAGGATAATCTCAATTCTTTTACAGCTGGGGGGAGCTCCTATAGCGACAGCTTTTTGGTGGCATGGCCTAGCTTATTTATTAAAACAAACAAACAAATAAAAAAAAAGCTATGGCTTTTACTTTTGCTTTTTCAGTGTAAAATTTCAGGGATGGGCCCTTACTAGTACTCATTAGCAACTTCTACTCAAGTAGAATACCAGGCGATGCCAATGGAGATTTAATATATTCTTAAAGTGGAATATCTGCCCTAAAGCTTTGCTGTATCACAGTACCCTTATTGTTCTGGGGACTGATCCAAAGCTGACTAAGTGGATAGAAAGTGTAGCTAATTA
Source organism: Anhinga rufa (assembly GCA_013400875.1). Classification (NCBI taxonomy): domain Eukaryota; kingdom Metazoa; phylum Chordata; class Aves; order Suliformes; family Anhingidae; genus Anhinga; species Anhinga rufa. The sequence continues at coordinate 15,941 of VZTV01011797.1, forward strand.
CAGCATGGCTTAGGTGAGGTTCTGAGAGCCTTTGTCACTTGTGATGTGAAGGATTAAAATTTCTGGAGCCTTTTTTATTCAATTTTAGCAGTGAAAAAGGGAATAATGGAAATAATTCATTGAAACATTGCTGTGAATCAGAGAATACATTTATTAAAGTTTAAAACAACCAAACAACCTTGAGCTGAGATTGAATCCAAGCTCAGAGAAGCACAAGGAGGTGTAACTAGAAGCTTTATAAGATTCCCATCTCTAACTTGACCAGGTGTTGGCAGTAAGATGATTGTAATTTGTACCTTGTATAGTATCTGTGGGAACTGTTACATCACCACAGCTTCCTAAGGCACGTAGGTGAAGCAGCATCGACTTCAGTTTCCTAGTGTATTAGCGAGCCTGCGTGCATTCCTTTGACAGGCATTTTTGTGAGCTCAGCTGAGACCATCAGGTGGATAGAGAAGCTCAATGAGGCTGAGGAAGTGGGTGCTTCTAAACTGGGTTAAATACTGACACAAGGCTTGTGAGTTTCTGTGGATTCGGAGCCTTAGTGCTAATTCCTGCAAAAATGGAAAATCAGTGAGCTTTCAGCCCAGCACTCTGGGGATGTCCACTTTCAGAGAGAAAGCATAATTCATTGTGTCTTGCTACTGAGCTCATTCCTTCTCAAGTTTTCTGTCTGTAAAACAGGACTGAAAATACCGTCTTCCTTCCTGAGAGACTTAGCTGCAAAATGTCTTGTGATCCTCATGCTAGAACAACAAAATAATTGCATCAATGTCTTTGAGGAAAGGATCTTTTTTTTCCCCTGCTGTGTTTATACAGCACTTAGTTAAGTGAAGTCCATGCCTGCAATGGAAGCTCCCTGGTGCTATTACAGCTGATTTGTATTGAGTCGTAGTACTAATACAACTAAAGGATAATGGTGGGTGGGAGGATGGACTTAGGATCTAGACAGTAGCATCAACTTCTCTCTGCCTGAATTAGAGGTCTTGCTTTAAACTAAGAGGTGTTACAGTGGGGTAACTAACTTATATTGTGAATTAAGGATGTCATTGTAAATCCAGAGCAGAAGATAGGCTGGACAGTAGTAGTTCCAGTTAGGGATGATTTGTTTGTTTTTTCTAAACTTTTTAAACTTTAAAATAGCTTTGAATTAAAGAAAAACAGCCATTCTAACTAGCAAAATTGTCCCAATCCAATGCAGGTGGTAGCAGTACCAGTGTTTCAGGTAGCTGCTTCCTAGGATAATAGTGGTGGTATTTTTAAAGATGCTGCTAAGTGCTACTCGAGATCATGTTTGTTAACTTCCTTTTTACTACATCAAATCAAGAAAAGAATCTTAGTTACAGTCATTGCTGAAGTACCTGAATTTAAAATGAATCCAAGCTGATTTAACAAATTTTAAAAAAGAAGAGCTACGTTCTTGACAATGAATCTTCCAGTTATGCCAAAAATACAAATTCCAAAATATATCTGTAATAATAGTAGTAATGCTAAAGCCTCCAGACACGCCAAATTTCCAGTCTTGTGGATATAAACTGTAAGCATTGTGCATTTTTCTTTCAGCTGTCAGAACCTCTCCTCTGAAGAGAGTATCGTTGAGGAACAGTTTGAGATAAGCAATATGGACCAGAAGAATATAAAGAGATCCTGATGGCTGTCAGAACAGTAAGAAATTTTTTTTAAATACTTCTAACATAAGCATTTTTCTCTAAGACTATAATATAAACCAAGCAGTATGACACAGGGAATCGTAAACTGATTTCTCTGAGAGGTTGTGCAGGTGGGATTGCAGGCTTGCATAAACTTGAAAATTGTATTTCTCAAATGGATTTCATACTGGTGGAAGAACTTGAGGTAATGTTTTTTTCTACAGAGAGGGTGTCTCAAAAGAAGTTACTTGATTTGTAGCTTAGATCCAAATCAAAAGGGGTGGATGCAAATTGTCTGGTTTGTAAGAATAATGATTATGTAGCACCTGAATTAAAGTTTATTTAAAACTGAAGTGTATTTAAAACTTTTGCTGATGGTTGATTAACTGCTGACAAAGAACCCTAGCACTGTTGTGTTCCAACAAAAATCCTACAAACATAAAGTTGTTTCAGGTTTGGGGTTTTTTTTGCAAGCAGATATGACTATTTTTTTTTTTTTTTAGGTGTATATACATAATCACATGCATGCACACATCTAAATAAGGGCATGCAAACAGAGATAGGGAGTAATCTTTCTTTTTTTTCTTTTAAATTGCAAATTTCAGTGGGAATCTTCCAAAATCAAGTGAGCTAGGAATAATTTCATTCTAGCCTTACTCTGCTACGTTGCCCGGCTCCAGAGGAGGCCTTGCTTGTCATTTGCCCAGTGGTGTTTGAAGAAGGTGCTTTAAACCACGGAAAACAAAGTTTGCAAATGCTAGGGATGATCCTGAAGGGAAACAGATAATTTCTCAAACACAGAACTCATGGCAGTGGAAGTTTTGGAGCTTTCTGTCAGAGAAATGGGGTTTTGTTACCATTGGTTTGCTAAAAAGAGGAGTATATTATACACTATATTACATTCAGATGATCTCATACTAATCAAAACAATCTTGTGGGACTTCTGATTCTGATTAAGCATTTGGGCTGAAGGGACCATGCTACCATCCTACCTCATTGGCAGGGGTTTTGTCATGAGACATTTGCTCTGTTTTTGAAGCAAATAGTTCTGTGATAAGTGGTATATTAAAACCCACGAGGATATGAATAATCCTGTTTTCAGTGAAGAGTTTAAACTGCATGCTATAAATAACACTAAGGCCACGCGTTGACTCAAAAAGGTGAAAAAAGAAATACTGAATAGCTCTGTTCATCCTGCCCACTAAATGGGGTAAGGCCATGGGGGAAAATGTCTTTTAATTGTATCACACAGGAGAAGTGAATTAGAACTACACAAGGCAACCTTAATTCTGGTGTTTCCAGCTCTTGAATACTTGACTTTTCAACCTTAACATAGGTGGGTGGAGAGGTTGTTATTATTTTTGTTTTGTTTGTCATCAGGCAGCTAAATTCCACTTGAAACCACTTGGTGTTTTAAAATTTACCCTGCTAGTGCATTCCATTTACTTGGTCTCAGCTGCTGGCTTTTAAACTGAGCTAGGAATGACAAATTCTCCCTTAAAAGGATTATTTTACTCATTGTGAAGTGAGGCTCTTAGCTGCCATTTTCATTTCTTTCTGGTCATAAAACTCCAGCCATCAGACAAAGATCAGCAAGTCTCCTAAAATGAATAGGCGCCCCAAGGAAAACTGAATAGCCTCCAAAGCAATTGTATTGAAGTGACATCAGCGCTCAGATATTTTCATCTTGGCTATTCCAACAACATTCAGTCAATAACGGGCAGCAGAGCCAGTACACACTGACTCTCTTTATTGCTCCCCCACTGGGAACGTGTCTCTTTGTGAGAGACCGGCAGAAAGTGGTAGGTCCAAAAACTAAACAACTTTGTTCCATATCGAAGGACTTGCCTTCAAAGTCCATGCAGCGCACTGTTGTCCTTCAGCCAGAGCTTGCTTAGGGAGCAATGCCGTGCTGAGATTCCGCCTTGTGATCCTTTAAGTTCTCTCATCATTAAGTTCTCTGGCTGCTGGGCATCAGCCTGGACATCAGTCTTTATGGATCTTAGATACCTTTTAAGTGTTGTATGGCCAACTACCACCTGAAAATAACTCCTGATGTTTCTACTGACCCATTCTGAGAAGCTGAAAAATTCATTAAATCTACTGTATTCAGTTTCCCAGTGTGGGATATCATGATGATAATGCTGATCTCCACCTTAAGCGTTGTAAGAGCTAGAGATTAAAAATGACCTTGAGCATCTAAGTATTTTAGCTCTTAAGTATAACTGGTAATTCTCTAGGGTCATTCATTGCTTTAACATCACCAAAAGGAATTCTAGCTCTATAATCCCTACTTTGCAAATAGGAAGTGGATGCACTGGGCAGGATAAGAACTTGGTTTGTGCTTTCTTAGTGTAGCAGAGGTGGGATAGGAACCCAGAGAAACACATTGATATTCTTGAGCTGGGATGTTTTAGCTCTACTCTCCTGGATTATACCTTTTGGGGAGAAAGTAGTTTTCCCCAACCTTCCCCCATCTCCTTACTAATGTCTTTCCATGTAGAAATAATATTTGGAATCTGAGATTGTGCCTTCTGAAGTGGTTTCCATCTTACTCTCCTCCGAAGAGAACTTCAACCTTTTTTGAATGATCATGTTCAGCTACATATAATTTCAAATCCATAAAAAACCAAGTCCCCTCGTATTTATATACACTGCAGCAAAATGTACCTTTAAGGAGAAAACATTGCTTCACTGTGACTATCTGAATTTATTGGCTATTAGAAGTCTTATAGTGTGTGGCTCACATTTTAGAACTCTGATTTCAAGCTTAATGTGGTCAGGNGGTCAGGAAATATAAAAAAACATTTATTTATGTCATCTACTAAAAATCTCAACCTATGTTACTGCTAGTCTAACGAAATCTGTGTTTATGTTGGAGATGAATGATCGGTTTGTAGCTGCCTGTGTTTCTAGCCAGGCTGAATGGAATTATTCTGCAGCAGAACTATGTGTGTATTTTTTTTTAAAACTGCTTTTTATTTACTGCATGTGGCAGCTATTTCCTTCCTCCCAGAACCCACTGCCCAGTTCTCAAGGGCAGTGCAGCTGTCTGACTCCTATCAAGCT
>VZTV01011805.1:350-11492 GCA_013400875.1 Anhinga rufa
AAGGTCAGCCTTGAGTTCAAATTGTATTACTTCCCTTCACAGGCGTTCATCTTATTTGCTTCACCAACAGACCCCCATCACACCTCATTTGATGGGACTTCATAAGACATGTTCTTTTAGGAAGCCTCTTGCACTAATCAGTTTGTAACATTTCCCTAAAAGCATCAAAATCAAATGTATAGTTCTTGATCACTAGCAACCAAAGCTACACTCAAGGGCTCAGTGAAGGCTTGAATGCTTTCCCATCTCTACAAGGAGAACCTCCATCTCTGCAATCTCTACCGTCAACCTCCCGATACATTCACAGGACTATACTTGCTTCTCTTAGAGCTACAGTCATTCTCACAGTTAGATCTCAAGTAGTTCCATCATGCTGCAATCAGCTAATTCACCTCCATTTCAACTTGTTTCCCAGTGATGACCTTCCAGCTTTTAGTTGAGACCTATTAATTTTAAGTGTTTGCCAGGATCTTGTTTTTTTCTCTGCTACTCCAGGCCCATAGCTAGCTTTTCTAATACACCTAGCTTTTCTAATACAGAGAAGGATCAAAAAGCCCGGCAATTTTGTAGTGGCAGGCAGTAATTTGTGACCTATCTTGTCCAACTGGCGCAGAACGCTTATCCATACCTCCCCCTTACCTATACTACTCTACTGCTGTCTTAGAATACTTTCAGGCACTGAATTCACAATACCTGATTAAGATTTTGCCTTCTGTAATTTCCACAGATCACTAGAGCCTCAACATCAGATTCAAATATAAAGACAGACAGAAGTCTGCATAAACACTGCTCATTCAATAATATTCAAATAAGTTTAAGATTTACTCCCCACCTCACTCCAGGTGAATACTTACCATTTAGCTGTTTCTTCTCTTCAGATAAAGTAGAAGAAAGCTCTACAAGTATGAAGAAAAAAACAACGAGCGCGAGATTAAGAAGTTATGGCAGAGTACTTGCACACATCATGCTAAAGAATTAAGCCCAAGTAAGGACCTCCAAATAAACCTTCCAAAACATTAACAGATTGACCAGGATGCTTCAGATATCAAGAAGGCACAAATAAATACAGCACTGATTACCATTTCAAAAGATTATGTATAATTTAAAAAATACTGTTAAAAACGCCAAAAGTTGCACAGCACTAAAGGGTAGGAAACGTAGGAACTCTAGCACTTCAAAACAAACATCACAGATTATCTTGTGCTATTATAAACTTCATTGCTAAGAAGTTCACTAAATCTGTCAGACCTTCAATGACGCTTGTCTCATGACAACACAGAGTAGACACTGAATCTGACCGACCCAGTCCTTGGCAATCTAAACCAAATCCTTCGTAGAAACCCAGGAAAAAGAAAATCTTCCTATAAGCTCCTTCTGCCAAATGTGTTTTTTTTGACAAGTTATTATCCAAGTTTTTCATTAAATCTACAGTATGCTGCAACTACTCAAACAAACAAAAAAATACTAGCAGGAAAAAAAAAAAAAGACAAAGACCAAGCAGGTGAATTACACAGTGTTAATTCATATATGACAGAATGGTAGGGGTTGGAAGGGACCCCTGGAGATCATCTTGTCCAACCCCCCTGCGTGAGCAGGCACACCTAGAGCAGGGGGCACAGGACCGCGTCCAGGCGGATTTTGAATATTTCCAGAGAAGGACACTCAACTTGAAGGGAAAGGCACTCCACCTCTCAGCTACATCCGTCTGCTCATAGCAAATCCATGGGGAAACTAGTCATCTGGATGTACCCAAGCCCCTCTCTGCCTTCTCTACATTGCACATCTCAGAATGTCCCAATATGAAGGCCCATTTTATATTCTCTTTTATGGAAGCCAGGTGTGGGGAAGTAAGAGGAACCAATGTGTTCTCCCTGCTCCCTTTTATGAAAGCCAAAATGTGAATGTTCCTCCCCTTTTCTTCTGAATCCTTCCCAGTGCTCTGCATCACAACAGCCAGCGTTAGAAGAAAAATGCCATTGTGAGAGAAGTGAAGGAACTCCTGGAACAAAGCACTAAGCATACAGTATTGCAAAATTACTTCAGAGCTCACCAAGAATTGCTTTCATCAGAGGCTTTCATGTTGTGCCACTATAAGGTAAAAACAAAACACTCCACAAGATGAATGGGACAGTTCACCCAAAATTTTTTGTTGAGGCTGTATTTGTCTGTGTATTCTGTTGTACACCACTTCAAGCTTTCTGCCAGGATAGGCAAGTCATTTACAAAAATTTGTTTCTGATGTAAGGTAATTTTTTGTGTACAAAAGTCTACTCTCGTTTCACTGCATTTTAGCACACTGCACCAAAATTGGCATTGCAATTTTTAGGACAGTTTGAGGCATTTCCAAGACACAGCCCTACCTCCCTTCCTTGGATGACACCACAGCTCCCAGTCTGATCTCACTGAATTAACAATAACACAACATGCATTTTGACTCCCAAGTTATGTTACTACTGAAATAACATAGGACATATACTAAGATGTGTCTATCACAAACATTAGCAGTATTAAAAGGTACCAGACAGCAAAGTTTATAGCTGAGTATCCTGAAGGGAAGGCAAGCAGTTTAATGCTGTACAGGTTTGCCGAGGGAGATACTGAAATGATCTCTTACATCCCTGGGTACTGCTGTAGTTGCTGCACTGGCCTTCTCAGCAAGTACAAACACTATACATTCCAGTGCACAGCTCCACTGCTCTGTAACATCACAGAAGGGACACGTCAGAAATTCCTATTAGTCACCACCATACCATCAAGCAGCATTCCCAACAGACAAGTTAACAAAATATTAACTATCATTGGCATCTTCAAAAAGACTCCTCTTTCTTAAAACAATGAAAAAACCCTGCAGCTTGGACAAGCTTCAGCTTCCTTAAACAGTCCAGTCAGCAAATAATTGTACAACCTTAAAAAATAGGCAAAACAAACAAACCCAAAACAAAACAAAAAACACAAAACCCACACCAGAACCTAAACTAAGCTAAACCAGAAATCTTCCAGCAGTGCCCCAACAAACCTACACCTGCCTTACTTGCACTGTACTGAGACTGTACCAAACAGCAGGTACCGATGCTTGCCCTACTGCCAAACACCAACCCTCTGCCACAAAAAGAAAGCAGTAATTCCAAGTAATTTGAAGCAAGTAATTTGAAGGACTGTGTTTCCTCTGCCCTTATGGGCCTATTTAATCCTACATTCAAAACCATGCATCTTAACTCTGTATTTTATTCTTCCATTTTCGAATGCAAACTTTGCTGAATATGATCTTCTGGAAGGACAAAAGACAAGAATTATTGCTGGCTGACAGTGAAGTCAGTCAATCATGTTTTGATAATTCACTATTCAAAAGAGGAGGATACATAGCCTACCAGGAATCAAAGTAAACTCTCAGAATTTTACAATGAAGAATTTCAGCAATCCAGTCTGATCCATTTTATTCTTAATTAATGAACATTTTTTTTCAAGCCTGAAATGGCCAAAAGACTCAGGCAACAGAACCATTTTTTGCACAGCTGGCAATCTTTATCCTGCAAATTTTTCTATAGCAAAATGGATAGAGCAGTCCTATTACAGAGGAAAGCAGAAGAAAAAGTGAAAGCAGAAAATGGACTGTCATAGCTGGCAGGGCAAAAGACATGTTTGTTTTTTACTGACTGGCTGTCACAAGAATTCTTTCCAGTTTCAAGAAATCTCGATTAATGAAATCGGCAAGAGTCAGGTTTACTTTTACATTTCTCACTCAGCTGACAAGATGGCAGTAACTTATCTGTATCACTTAACTCTGTGAAGCAGTTAGGCTGTCGAGGTTTCTTCACACTTTGCAGCATTTACCTCAAAAGCTCCACACTGGAATTGGCTACCTAGCAACACGGAGATGTAAAATACTATTCCCCTTCACGTACAGAACAAACTCAACCTGTTAGACAATGTGATCAAAGCACTAAGCAAGTATGCAGTGCACCTTGTCAGAAGTTGAAGAGCTACAAGAGATGGCTGGAGTTGTGAACTAAAGGATGCCACAGAATTTGAGAAAAACAGTTGCAAACAGTAATTCTTTCATGTTTTCACTGCAGTTTTGCTAAGGGTCAATATTCAGTAATAGTGGCTGCTTCCTAGGCATAGGAAATTTTTGCTCTGGTCTACAAACCAAAACAAATACCAAAGATTAAAGTTGCTGAAAACCATCACCAGCATTTTAAGACAAGATACTACACCTCTTGCTGTCCTGGCTCAGGGGAGTCTGTTGTATCAGTGAAATTTTCTCCGAATGAATTCAAACTAAAGGACCCAATAAAGTGTTCTGGCCATAAAGTGTATTCAACTATCTCAATACATATGCAGCTTGCCAGATCTATGTCTGGTGCTGAAATCACCAGACTGAAAATACTGACTTTTATTTTATTATACTGACTGAGACAGCTGCCTATGACAGTTTGTCCCCTGGGATCAGAAGAAGAAAGAGGGATCCAGGGGCAGGGGGGAGGGAGGGGAGCATTTAATTCTTTATACATACACACATAACACACAGATCTGTTTTCTGATGACTAAAAACAGAAGAAGAAATGTAGCAGTACATTACTTATAAAAGTCTTCATGCATAAATTAGTTTCATCTTCAGGTATCTACTGTAAAAAGACTGAATATATGCAACAGCCTTCATCTCTGTGAAAGATTAGAGACTCTCCTCGTAAATACGATGATTTAGGATTTCTCATAATTTCCAGACAACTTTGCAATAAAGCATAATAGAAATTATTTCATTCTTAAAACCCTCACCTTTTGAGGCAGCAATAGGCTTGACAGCCATTCTCCCAACAAGACATTCCTTCAGCATTGATTCATAATTGACCCAGCGATGAACCTATATTAACAAAATAGGTTTTCATAAAATTTCTAAAGTCTTACTACATTGTTCTATGCACTGAAATAGAAAAGCTCTTTTTTGTACAGTGGCTAATGTAATTCATTTAGCAGATTTTTTTTTTTAAACACAGGACTCATTATTGCATTGTTCACTACTTATTTTTACTTCTATTACAGATAGCATGTAATTAAATGAAAAAATAGGACCATGAAGAAGTGACAATAATTTAATTTATTAATTTTATGTTTTGCAGTATCTGAACATCATAACCTTGAGCTACAGAAAATATTGCAGAAGAGCATTTTCATGATGCATGCTACGCAATTAACAGAATAAAGACCTTGTCTTTACCACAAGGGTAACTAGTCTTGTTTAGATACAAGTGAAGGGAGAACAGATGAGGAAAACAAAGATAAATAATAGTAGTTTAGACACACAGACACCTCCTACCAATTGGTGTATTTCTGTTCTTTTGTGTCTTACTGTCACTGATTTATTTGGAAATTACCTATTTTAGAAAGTCAGATAAAGTAAAGAAAAGGCAGTACAGACCAGAGCTGGAGAACCTGCAGAGGAAATTGATGGCAGAAAAGCTAATTCTGATAGGGCATCGAGGATAATATCACAAGAAGATAACAGGAAACAAAGTGCTGCATGACAAATTTGAATGGTATGTGGAGATTTAAAAATAAAAACTTTAGACTGGACAAGCTAAGGAGATGAGATAAAGAATCCCATCCACAACTTGTAGTTTCCTCATATACAGAAAACGGAAGGAAATTAAGGATTTCAAATGACAGTTTTCCCAGAAATTTAAGAAACCCTAGCAACCTATCAAACTCTTTAATTAAAGAGATCAGTATCTGCCATCAGAATGTTAAAGCAGAGGGGATAACAACAGAAATGCCTCAAGAACAGGAAAGACATCAGCCAGAAACAAAAATGTGAACAGCTTATTTTAAGGATCTGAACATTGTTTTCTACTCCCATGACAAAACAAACTAAAAAAAAAAAAGTGGCAAGTACATATCTGAATTTAGTAACAACTTGAGGGGCTTCCCCAAGTATTTGTGATGCCAAGATTCCTGTTTCCAGGTACATCATACAATACTTGACAGCGATCCAGCTACAGAATTCCAGGCCACCACTTGATACTGGATGAACTTTTAGGAGAGAAACTCCAGATTTCTTGAAACCAGAGAATTATGCTCAAATCCAACACTTCATTTGTGAAAGGATTAACCAAAGATAAACTTAATAAAGAAGTGATGCTGTCTTAGCTTTGTTTACATTCATTGTTAAAAACATTTTGCAAATAAAGGCATAACATACTGTGATGCTCAAACTGTAAAGGGCTAACATATTTCCTTTCAGATATGGGGTTTTCCTTTCTGCTCTTTCCCAGTTTCTCAGACAAACCTTGTGAGCCAAGGAGACTCAAAGAACGTCTGTTTCTAAAACAATACCAACTCAGTGTATCATCTTTTACAGCACCAGGTTTGCAAGTGATTCCTTACAGAAAGTACACCCAATTCTGCAGACCCTTTATCTTCTGAGTCTTTTCAAAACATTTAAAGAAGGGGTAAACGAAGAAGAGACTAACTAACTGTCATCTTGTGATTTGTTCACAACCAGTTAATAGCAGCCCCAGCATTTTTTCTTAGTACTTTGTTCACTGATAGTGCAGTGGCCAATATCACAAGCGTTTTTCAAAAAGTGAAAGCTCCGAGAAGAAAATGCCTCTCAAACAACAGCAAGTAGTCATTGTAGTAATTTATTAAGAAGGTGGTATCTCAAGTTGTTGCTAGCTTCATTGCTATTTCTCCTAAAAAATTAATTTAATAAAATGGTCAAATTGAAGCATCATTCCGACAACATAAAGTCACATTTTCATTATTGCCTTTGGTACAAAGTTTAAACTACATGCCTCTTTCAGCGCACAGAAGTCCCATTCTAAGCAGCAACCCATTGCCTTTCCTTAGACCTGAAAAAGTTAAAATCACCATTTCCACTGGAATGCCCTAAAAATAACCAGAAAACATGCATTTTTCAAAATACCTTTTGGTGAGCAAGTGTCATTCACTGCCAGTTGTTCTCACCTGATCAAAGAGATCTGTACCATCAGTTCCTGCTGCTTTCATTAGTTCATCCTCACCACCGGGATGATATTCCATGTATGGTGTGACATTATATACAAATCCTGTGGAAAATGAAATAAAGAAACTTGAGCAGCATTTCTACAACCACTCCTATCTCCAAAACCAGCTGAAAGGTTGGTGCATATTAAACAGCATAGTGTCAAAGAGTAGACATGATCGGAACAAACAGTATGACTTTCCAAAACCAGAAACATAAGTTAGACAATTGTATATAGCGCAAGACATATCTTATTACATAGAGAGGCCAATCCTGCAATGCCATAACACTTGTCCCAGTGAACATCTAGAGAAACCTGCAGGGTTAAGACTTTAACAAAATAAACCCTTGAAGCTGAACACCATGTAAAAGAACCAGAGGCTGGTTTAACCTGAAACATAAAACTGAGCCAGTTAGCACACAGAATTGTTTTCACTCTCCCTTTCAATTAAGTTACTCCTAACATGCTGTCATAGTTGTTTCCCCACCACCCATCACCTATGGAATAAAAACGCCTACAGGAATGAACTGTGTCCCATAAGGAAAAACTGCTACCATTAGCAACAAAATTTCCATTCTTCAAATTCAGCAATATAAAAACTCAACATAGCCTATGCTCATTAAAGGCTTACAACTCTGGTACCAAACTTGTCCCAGCAAAAGGGCTCAGCATTCTTTCTACATGAGTACTATTCTTAGCATTTGCAGGGAGATAAAACAATGCTTCTTTGTAGGTCTGAAATGATGAAGTCTAATCATTGTTGCTATGCAACCAGAGCAATTAGAGCCTGGAGAATGCAGCTATAAACACATATAACTACAGACACATTGCTGCTTAGAGGACTATTGCAGGCCCACCTAGCAGACTATTTAAAGATGTATATCATCATCAAAACAGGAAGCTACCAGAAGCAGAACTGTGCCAGTGCTTCATAAGATGCTTTTTAACACGTTAAGAAGTGTACATTAATTACTTCAGAAGGAGAGGTAAGCATTCAGCACTGGGCCAGGGGGAGGCACACTTGGGTCAATCCTAGTTGGTAAGAACAACCATCCCAGACAACAAAGGAAAACCTTTTTGTATTTTACTGACCTGATCTTCTGATGGATGTACCCACTATGCCATCTTGCATGCAGCACTGATTACTGCACACAAGAGAACCTAAGTAAATATCTACATAGTTAGGACTTCCTGAATATTAGCCAAACGTTCAACTTACCACCAAACCTGTGGGAGCAAAAGAAGTCTCTCATATATATATATATCCCCTTACGCTTTTTTTAAACCCCTTGACATTCCACTTTATATATTTATGGCCTATACGGCAGCTTTCTTTGACAATCACCATATTGGTCTTTCAACAAAGTTAGCTCCTAATCTTCTTCTACTTCACATTACTCTCATCAACTTCTGCGATTTCATATAGAGCTAGTCTATCTACCAATGCAAAGATTTAATTTAGCTTTTCCACAATGGTGTTATTTTACTACTGGTCCACATATCAGATCTACAGATAATCTACCAGGATTCTCAGTTATGGTCATTTTTTCATCAGTAGTTATAGAACATAGAAGAGACTGAGATGGGAAAATGTAAAGACATATACATAAGCAGTACGATGAAGTTCTTGTAAAAACCAACCTCAGACACACTATCAAGAGGGGGGAAAAAAAAAGAGATTAAAAACAAAACAGAAACATTTTTAAGCAGTGATTCTGTCTGCAGTAGTAGATACCCCTTTTTGAGAGGAAAACAAGAACAGACCTCCACAGTATATAAGCTTTCTTCAGCTCTCTTCCCACTATAGTTTTGCTAGTATGTACAAGAGTAGCACACAGAACATTAACAATCCTACTATTCTGTTCAAAAGCCAGTACTGAATGATACTTTACCCTTACTTTCACTGTCATCCCCTTTAATGCCTAACAAAAGCACAGTCGCCCTCATAAAGGAATTCTTAACTTTTACAGCTAACACGAAGCACTCTTCCTACAGAAAGGTCACAATAGCTGCTCCTCTGATCTTCTTAATCTATCTTAGTAGGAAGTGCTGTTACCTCATAACAAATTTAAGGCGATATTAATGTATTTTAGCCTCTAAATAATTAAACTAGAGAGTAAACATTTTACTCCTTTCTGTAAGACAACTAGGAACTTCATCTTCAGCACTGAAAATACTCTTCTAGCCAGGGCTATTGCTCCAACCCACCTTTCACACCTTGTTAACTTATAACTTTCAAATATAATGCTTTCAAATTTTGAGTTAAAATTTCATAAAAGTAATAACTTAAATAGAATGGCTCGGTTACCACAGATCTTTGTTATGCTAGATACAGATTACAACTGCTCTGTGTGGCAACTGTCATTTGCATTACTAAATTTTATGAGGTAATACATGGACTTACTGACTTCTGAAATTCCATTCTACAGGTTTAAGTAACATTTTTAATATTTATTTGTCTCTAGATGCTTTAAAGTAACCCCTAAAAGCTGAGGATAATAAACTCTCCAAGACTGAGGAGTGTAAGTACATGTCAGCATTTTCAACACCTTATTCTTGCTAAGTCCTTGTTGTCTGAGGCACCACTTACAATCTTGCGTTTTGTTATTTACACAGGCAAACATAAAATAAGCATAAAATATGCCCACCTGCAAAACTTCTCAAGAAAGGCTTGAAAGCAAAGAAAAGCTTTGTAACATAAAATCTCTAACTTGAACAAAGTTGTGTCCTATTACATCAAGATTACGCGTGGCTTAAGCTTACAGACAGCACAGAGTTTGTTTTGGGGTGTGGCTTTTGTTATTGTTGCTTCTTTAAGTAGAGAAGAGAGAGGCTAGAGAAGAAAAAAAAGCAGAAGCAACATCACAGCAACCAACCTCTTATGCATATCCAGCAGTCCTCCTTTTTGTTGTGCTTAGCAAGCTCATCTTCGGTCACTTCAATTAGCCTCCCTTTTAAACCAGTCAAGTCCTTCCCACTTTTAGTTAGTCGAATCCAATCCATAAGACTCCTTCCTGGTTTTAGAGGTACCTGAAAAATAACAAGTGCACAAACATTGCGCAAAAATAAGTGCACAACAGAGGAAGAAGGAGCCATTCAACATGCTTTTTTTTACGCTCCTAAGGAGGACTCTGGCAAAACAAGAAATAACGCAACCTTTATTTTTCCCCGATATTTGGGAGGCCTACTCAGCAGTAAGGCTGCTTAAGGAAGCTTCCTATGTAGTAAACCCACGCAAGGGAATTATTGAACATCAACAAACATTTAGACGACTCTTCCCAAAGCAAAATGCAGGTACCAAGTCCTCCCGTGACGGTAAAAAGTTTTTATCAACATCATTTGAGTTATGGCATGCAAACCTATGAGCAAAGATATTTGAAAATCATGGTCAGGTAGGACAAGATAGGAAATTTCACCTTAACAGCATTCATAAAGACTTTCTGCAAGCCCTACAGCAACTGGAAATCTCACCCACAGAAAGCTGGGGCCAAAGCCTTCTAGCTTACCAGGAATGTATTACCCATGGCTTGCCTGAAAGGCAGAACAATACCTTCAGGGTGTCTAGCATCCTCCTTTTCAACAGCACCATAGACTAGGAACCCCTTTGACCAAACTCTAATAGCAGGGAGCAGGTTAAAGAATCAGGGTCTTACAAAAGCACAGCAAAGCCAGCAGAGAGAAGACAAAAGGGCGCACAGGCCCATGCTACTTCAGTCCGAGTTTGCTTTCCAAGTGAGGTCTGCAGACACCAAGTGCCCCCAAAGCCACTCCAAAGGTGGGGGCCCGTGAAGCGTAAGCTATGTAATTTCGGGCTGAAAGCCTCCCCCTCTGCGCAGGAGGAACCCGGAGACAGCCCGGGAAGGCAGAGCAGGAAGCCCTTATCACCACCGCCTTCTGAAAGCAGAAGCACGAAGTGCTTTTCAGCGAGGCAGCCGAGCCAGCCCCTCGCCCGGGGGCCCTGTCACAGCCGCCGCCGCCTCCCCTCGGCGGCTGCCGGAGTACGAGACCTCCGGGGGGACGCGGCCAGAGGCCACCCCGCCCCGGCCCCGACCGGGGGCGGCCGGCGAACCACAGCAGCTCCGCCGAGCGGGGCCAGGCCGCGCAGCCGGCCGAAGCGAAGCGGGGGAGCCGCTGACAGCCC
>VZTV01011820.1:0-16129 GCA_013400875.1 Anhinga rufa
TCACCAGGGAGATGCTCCAGTCGAGTCTTTACCCTGTGGAGATCCTTACAGTATTGTGAGTACTTTTCTCCCCTTCAGTTAAAATATTAAGAACTGTGAATTCCAGCTCGACTACCCTTCCCTGTCAGTGAAGCCTTTACTGTCAGTGTGTGGTTTTGACCATCAGGACATTGGAAAAGGGTGCCCAGAGGGGTTGTGCAGTCTCCATCCCTGCAGGTTTTCAAGACTCAGCAGGACAAAGCCCCGAGCAACCTGGTCTGACCTCAGAGCTGACCCTGCGTTGAGCAGGAGGTTGGACTGGACACCTCCTTTCTGAAGTTCTTTCCAGCCTGAATTATTCCGCGATCCCTATGCACTTGTTTTGTGAATGCTGTCCTGAAGCAACCTCCATCCAATCACTGCTCCCCTTTCCCCTTTCTCTCCCCCATGCAAGAGCAGCACACCTGAAGGGCCAGTGCCACATTCCTTTACAAGGGCTAGTACCCGAGGAGAAAGAGCCTTAGTGCCTGCCCTGGAGAATCCCCTTTTGTTCAAACATTAGAGGTGATATTTTTGTCCCAAATGGCCAGGATTCAAGACCTTTCTGTAGCAGGGAACGGGTGAGTGCAACCAGACTGGGTTCTCCTGCAGCAGGAGAAAGTAGACACTCTCCTGAGGTCCCTCCTGTCCTGGTGATTGTCTTCCACGCAAGCATAGGCTTAATTTTAAGCACACAGGGAGGTTCAAAGCAAGGACATTTTCCTAATGCCTCGCTTTTACTGCAACATCCGTAAGAGACCAATAACTGAAATTGCTCGGCAGCCTCTGGGTCAGCTCATCAGCTGCTTATGGGGCTGGCTGCGAAATCCTTAATAGTCAGATTGACCAGCCAGGGTATCATCTACCTGCAGAATCAACGTCTCTCACACCATCACTCTGTGCCCAAGTGGAACAGTAGCAGGAGAGTTTCTGGGTGGTCTCTCATATAGGACACAGTAACTGATAGGAGGAAAAGCTGCCAAGCTTTGGGAAAGCACAGACCCTGCAGGAAGCTGTTGAAGCCTCTGTGGTAAATGCACATGCCAGCTGAATTTATGTCCTGGGTGGATGGGATTTATTACAGGAGTGGTACTGATTAGGTTCAGAAAAAGACAGTGGTTCAACTCACACGCCTCCTTCACGGAGGAGGGGAAGGACCAACACGCCTCACTCAGCGTCCAGTATCCAAGGGAAAGCAGGCGCATTTCTCATGGGCAGTGGGATAAGGAACTTGAAGTGAATGAAAAACTGTGAAGCACACCTTGGATTGCAGCTCTTCGCCCTCCCTTTCACAGTCCGTCCCTGGAGATGTCTCAAACCTCAGCAGTGTCCCATAAGACCTGCACATGAGGTGGGGTTTCCATAGCCAGCTCCATCACCACCTCGTCTCACTGAGTGATAAACCAGCTCTCTGTAGATGAAGAGGTTATTGCGGGGACTTGCCGGTGGCAAAGTTAACAGATCATGCAGAGCCAGGGTGCTGGAACACCCTCCCGTCCCTGTGCTGCACCATGCTACCTGGCTTCTGCACAGGCAACGGGCAAGCTGCAGCCACATCAGAGAAGCTGCAGCCACATCAGAGCTAACCACAAGCCAGACCACTCACAGAGTACTGTTTCTGATGTGTGTTCCTCTCCATTCTGGTTTTCCTTGTCTAAAATAGTGATGAATATGAATATGATGAACACTTGCCTGATGTTCAGAGTTTCCCAGGACTCAGCTCTTCTTCTGCAGTAGGGTGGCCCTTCGAACCCCCCACACTAGGAACATCACATCCTATTTTGTATCGTATCGGTTATGTGCCTGGTCACACTGCCAGCTACATGGTGTTCCAAGCTGGACCTCTCTCTTGGTGCATCTGCCCCGTACCCAGTGCCTAAAGGCCAGCTAAGCCCATGCCACAGAGCTCATAAGACACTTGCAAGAGGAATGTCATCAGCAGTCACTCAAGCCTTTTTCCACCCACCCAGCTGCATCCATCCTGTGCCCTGTGATGCTCATCACATTACTAACAGGAGCTATTTTTTCATCCTGCACACTGTGTTTCAGGTCTTCCCTCCAGTGAGCTGCCTCCAAAACAAGGCTGTGAAGCAAGAGGAACCCAGCTTTGCCCTCACGGCTTCCTTCTGCTTTGGCATTTATTTTACTTATTTGCCTTTAGCATCACATCATGTGTCAACAAGCAATGTATATATAGCCTGTTATCGGAGGGAGAGGGGAGATCACTCAATACCCTCCTCTTTCGTTTTGCTCCAACTGAAAGCCACCCATGTGGATTTTAAGACTGCTAATTTGTGTTCAGCTCTGCAAGCTATCAATCGCCTATGCCCATATGAATATTGTTCTCTCTCTCAAAGAGGGAAATAATTGAAACAGAGGGAAAAAAAAAGAAAAAGAAAGAAAGAAAGACTGAAGGGAGAACTACACAGTCTCAAAGGGATTCACTCGAAAACAGGCATCCCCTCCAGGGCTTGGACTCCGTCCCAGACACGAGAGCAGGGCCTGGAAGCCTACCACCCAACAGGACAGTGGCCTGGGTTTTCCAGCACCCTAGGAGGGATGCCGTGACTCTTGGGCTGGTGAGCTTTGTTCTGAGATCCCAGGCTGCATCCCGAGGCACGGGAAGGGGGAAGGTACAGGATGCTGGGATGCAGGAAGCAATCAGATTTTAAGTCAGAGAAAGCAAGAGAAGTGGCAAGCTCTGTGTTGCCTAATGTAGGAGGCTCAAAGAGTCCCTATCAAAGCTGCACAGCCACAACCTCAGATGTTCATTAACATATTCTGCTAAATCATCAGCATATGCTAACTGCCAGTTAAAGCACATAACGTGCTGTGCACCAGAAAAAAATAGATGGGCTGATCAGCAGCTTCTTTTGCCTCATCTTAGACTGGATATAAGGAAGAAATTTTTTGCAGTGAGGGTGGTCAGACCCTGGCCCAGGTTGCCCAGAGAGGTGGTCGATGCCCCATCCCTGGAGACATCCAAGGTCAGGCTGGACGGGGCTCCGAGCAACCTGCTCTCGTTGGGGATGTCCCTGCTCACTGCAGGGGGTTGGACTGGATGGGCTCTGAAGGTCCCTTCCCACCCAAACCATTCTGTGATTCTATGATTCTTGGATCTTCCTCCAAGCCCACAGATACAGCATTGATGTTGGGATATCTCATCCCTGTATGATCTTGCCCCCAGGCAGTTTGCTCTGTTCCACCTCTCCGTTTGCTGCTTCCTCCACTGAATGACCAACAGTCTGTGCCTGACTTGGAAGTACTTCTTCAACCCTAGGTGGATTTCTGTGGAGCTCCCACAACAGATCCAACCTGCTTCTACCTGTTCCTGCTTGTGGCAATCCCAGCACCCATTGTCCAGGCAGGAGTTTCTGCTACGACCAAAGGGGTGAGGAAATATCTGGTAAGGACCACACTTGCTGTGGTGAAGCATCATGCCTGTGTGTCCTGGGCAGCCACACAAGACCCCCCTCACCCAGAGGATGTGACCCATCTAAAAGGCAGGGGCTGGTCCTCACCTAGAGCATCATTCCTTACCATGAAAGACTTAGAAAGTGGGATTAGCTTAGTCTGCCTTTAAGAGAAGGATGTAATTGTCTAAATAGGCACATAGTGCCAGTTGTGACATGTTGGGGTGTTTGCAAAATCTACATGGGACTGTAGATATGGCTTAAGACCAAAGGAGACCACTGCCCTTTTGGAGCCACAGCTGAGGATCAGGAGGAATAAGGTACCTGGATACCTCGAATGGCTCTAGATGCCTTGCTTTGGCAACTGAATCAAGCCCTGCATGTCTATGGGGTAACATCTTTCTCTCTGCCAGTCAAGCTGGCATCACCCTAAAGTCAGGGGAGGGAAACAGGCACTTTTAAAGTGCAATTAATTAGTCCCATTTCCAGACGTTGACATTAGGATGAGACAAACCATGTTCCCCACTCTGTGATCCTACTGACTCATCTCTGGTAACTAGAAAGGGAGCGGGGCTCGTCCTCACTGATGGAAAGGTCTCTGTTGCACATGTCTTCCTTTACTCCAACAAATACCAACCCCAACTTCTGAAACCAAGTCCTTAAGGAGAACCCCTTTTGCCATCCATTTCTGTGTCATCCTACACAGCACACAGCTACTGCCTCAGGACAGGTTTAGCTTCCAGAGGTGATGGGCAGATGGTGACCAGAATGACACTCAGATTTTCTCCACCCCAATCAGCACCTCCACAGAAATCTACTTTTGGTTTACAATGGTCCCAAATGTCATGATTCATTTTAGGATGAAGAAAATGTGGGGGTTTTTTTCAGAATTGTATTTGGGAAAGAAGAAGAGAAGGACTAAAATGCTGTTCATTTGGGGTTTTGTTTCTGTCACCAGAAATTCTTAATTTAGGTCAACATGATTCCCTTTTCCAGCTGAAAACATGTTTGCAACCTGAGGAGTTCTTGAGCAGAGCAAGCAGCTCGTGTAGCCTGGTCCGTCTGGCATTTTATCATGGCTGAAGTCAATGGCTGGCATATCTGGTGCTAAGACAGAAAAACCTGGTGCCAGGAATGTGCATGAAGAGAGCTTTGTTCCTTGTAATAAAAATTTAAAAAAAAAAACAACCCAAACCTCCAAAATGTCTCACATGTCAGCTCCACGGTAGAGGCTGCTGTACCACCATAAAACAGAGCAGGCTTCTCAGGAGACGGAAAACAATTAAAAGCAGGAGAAGTACATTTTACTCTCTCCCGCCAAAGGAAAATAATCTCAGCCTACAACAGATTTATCTTGGCAAACCATTGCACAGTGGGGAAAAAAAAAGAAAAAAAAAAAAAAAACAAAAGGGAAGAAGTGGGACAATATACAGAGAAGACTTAAGTGTTTCTGAACACTTCTACAGCTCTGCTTTCACGTTAGCCACTGCCTTCATGATGCTGGAAACCTGGAGTGCATCCCCCTCTCTTTTTGCCTCTCCAGACTGAAGAGTTCCATCCTCTTGATCGCTGTAGCTCTCTTCTTAGTTCTTCTTCTTGCTCCACTGCACGTAGGTGTGCTCTGGTCCCCCTGTAGAGACCAGAACCACGCACAGCAACAGTGGCAGGGCATCTCATAGCAGTAACTGAGGACATTTAATTCCTCTCTCATCCATCTAACGTGGCCATGAAAGCCTCCGGCGATGGAGGTTTCTCTGTTTCCCCAGCTAGTCAGTTTAAGGTTTCACCTATTTATTGCTGTGAAGCGTTTGCTAGAGGCTGCCTGGTCTCTTCTCCGCTGCAGCGCTGGACCATCACTTACCAGGAGACATGAGTAACTATTCGCTCCTTCCATCTCTGCAGCTGCCTCCTAGGTGTTTGAAGGCCATTTCCACGTCTCATCCCCATGTCATCCCTTCTATACAAACCACCCCTTCAGCTTTTACTCCTCGTTCAAGTTTTTTCTTCCTTGGGATCCCTCCTGGAGCAGGATGCTTAACAGCTTTGCAGCACTGACTATTCCATGTATTGCCATAAATTCCCTATATTCTGTGTAGCTTCGCATTTTAAGTGTTTGCTTGCCCCAAGATGAAAACAGACTAAAATTACAGTAACACAAATAAATAATCTTACCCAACATTTTCCAGAATAATAGTGATTGATACAGGGCAGTGAATAAACCAGAGACATAGGGCCAACAGGCAGGAGAAAATGTAACTCCATTAAGCAGATAGTTCAGCCTCGGGTGCCACGCTCAGGGCAGGGATTTTCATTGCTGCAGGCTCCATACCTCCACTGGAAAACTACGGTCCCAGCCTCCTCAGTGACCCAGTGTGCAGAAAACACCATGTCACCTCACCCCATCACCTGAAGAGCAGAGGCAGCCAAACACATCAGCCCAGCCGAGAGAGAATAGCTTTGCTGATTAGATCACAGGACTAGGAAAATGGCAGAGGCTAATGATGTATTGTTATTTCAGCATCTGCTGACTTCAGATAGAAAATTACCCACTTCCCTTCCATCATCAGACTTTGGGAGTGTTTTCGCATCGCCTCCCCGTTGAGTCTTCCTCCCCTCCTGAAGAATCCACAACAGTAATTATTTATTTTATTTCAAGCTGTTTTAAGGCTAGGAGCTTTCTGACGCATTTAATTTATCTTGTAAATAAGGCACTTGGCAGCAAGGAAAGATCTGCAGCAGCCCATTTAAAAACAAAGCAAGACCAGCACATCTTACGCACGGGTGCAATGTTTTAGACCTTTCTGCATCACCGCTGGCCAACGTGGCTCAAGAAAACAGGGTTGTCGCTCCACACGGCAGCACTGGCACTCAGCCCGGCTCAGCATCACCCCTGCAGAGGAGCGTTAAGGCAGAAGACTTGCTGGTCCACACAAAGACAGCCTCAAAAGCACTTCTGAACCGCACGCAGCCGATGAGTGTGTTCCACCCTTGCCAGTGTGGGCCATTACAGTGACTGCAGGGTGAAGTCAACCTAAAAAGTCCTTCCAAGAGCAGGTGTCTGCCTGCGGGAGATTCTCTCAGCAGGTTGGAAATCTCACAGGCAGCAGCTTTTGCAGCAAATCCGTTCTCCTGAGACAGTTCCTCACTGGGTTCGGGGGGCTGTTTCCCCTCCTGCCTGACTGGTGTAAATCTGGAGAAGTTCTGCTGGGTCAGGGAAGTTATATGCATGCACGAGCAAAACCACAGGCTGAGCTTGCAGGACGGCTGTCTGGAGGGGGCTGCCAGAGAAAGGGAGAGTTGGGGACATGATCTTGCACAGCATTTAAGGGGGTGCAAGAGAAAGAGCAGGAAGAAGTCCTTGCTTTTTGCTTTGCTGAGATGGAGGTTTCTCTCCCACCATTCCCCTGCTATCTGCAAAAGCAGGTGACATTCTTGGAGAGGCATCCAGACGGATGTCCCTGCGTGCATCCAGACGGATCCCCCTGCATGCATCCAGACGGATGTCCCTGCGTGCATCCAGAAGGATCTCCCTGCGTGCATCCAGACGGATCCCCCTGCATGCATCCAGACGGATGTCCCTGCGTGCATCCAGAAGGATCCCCCTGCGTGCATCCAGAAGGATCNCATGCATCCAGACGGATCTCCCTGCATGCATCCAGAAGGATCCCCCTGCGTGCATCCAGATGGATGTCCCTGCATGCATCCAGATGGATGTCCCTGCATGCATCCAGATGGATGTCCCTGCATGCATCCAGATGGATGTCCCTGCATGCATCCAGATGGATGTCCCTGCATGCATCCAGAAGGATCTCCCTGCGTGCATCCAGAAGGCGGCTTAGGCAGCTGTGACTGGAGTCACTTCACCAGAAACTGAGATCAGAGAAGTCTTCACCTTCAGGTGAAACCTTTTCCAGACGTGCACACACACTCCTGATGCGGTGCAGCTTCTCCTCCACGCGGTGCTGCAGGAGTGCTGGTTGCAAAGACCCATATTGTGTCTTTTCAGGGGAGCAATTTCAAGTAACTGTGTTAGGGAAGCTGCTGCTTTGTGAGCCAGGAGTGGGTTTGCTACTAATAAACAAGCACCAGACACAGAGGCTAACTTCTTCCCTCAGCTACTTTTTCTAGTGCAGAATAAAAAAGCGTATTTGAACCAAAGCAACACAGAGAAACTGCGTCCTAGGGCTCTGGACCCGAAGCCTGCATGGGGTCATCTGGCTCCCATCACCTGGTCCTTCATCCCCTTCTACAGATAACCGAACAAAAGGGCACCCTTTGTAAATATTAAAGAAAACTACCCCTGTGCAAGAAGAGCACTTGGGACATGCAATGGGCCTGGAGCCCAACACAGGAACTACAGGGATATATTCTCTCACCGCCTCTCAAGAGAGCCTAGATCATTTGGCTAGCCCTTCAGGGGGCCAGGAAAGAAAGAACAAGAAATACTAAGAGAAGAAAATAGGAAAGGTTTCTACCAAAGGAAGGGACAGTGATAAAAATTTATTTTTTTTATTCTGCCCCAGATTCCTAGCCTATTATTTTGTATTTTTATAGCAATTCCTTTTTTCCCACTATTACAAATATATTAATTAATAGTGAATGAGCCAATAGACTAGGCATTTCTAAGCAACTAAGAACATACCGGGGAACATGAGGGGTTTTGGTGGTGTGCTTGAATTTTGCAATAGCTTTCATTTGGTCTTTTGTGCCGCATCCTCTGCTGGAGGGCCGGAGAAGGACTCAGTTTTGCATCAAAGTCTTCAGCTGTTGGCGATAGCAGAGAAAATCCCGCATATCAAGCCATAGTCAATTATAATTCTCTAAGCCCCGAGTTCAGCTCTCCATTCCCTGCCCTGGTTACTTTGATGCATCAAGACAAGCAGCACAATGACAGATGTAAGGTCCAAGGTGGCCACAGATTTGTTACAATAATCACTGGTTTAATCACAGTTTGTAGGATCCTTGAATTTCTTGATGGCTGCTGTCATCAGCTCCCATCATCTTCCCAGAGCTCTTCAAAGGCGACGCAAGCGCTAGGCTCTGCATGTAAATAAAGGTCCAGGTACATTGTGTCTGTAATAAATATCAACGATTACAAATGATCCTTTCTGAAATGGATATATATACCTAACCAAGTAAAGATAGACTATTTATTTGGAAGATTTAATCTCTTTTCCCATAGACAAACTGTCAGACAGTACATCAAAATCTCTACCAGCTCATCTGTTATTCATAAAACAATTTATGAGAACAGGACTCTCATCCACAGAGTGCTTTTTTATTGCCAGTCCATGAGAAGTATTCAGCATTTGACCTGTTTTGACTGGCAGTATTGACCCCATCCTACCAACCCTGCTCTTGCAATAAGCGAGCGTTAATATTTAGACTCCGATGGGATTGTAATGGCTGTCCATTAAACCTTAGCAACCAGCTGAGGGTCTGTCCTCCCAGCATTGTAAAGAAACTACAGAAAAATATTTGTATTCTAACTCTTTTTATTGCCCCAAGGTCAGATTGCTGCATTTTGAGCGTGTCTTCTACCACGT
Source organism: Anhinga rufa (assembly GCA_013400875.1). Classification (NCBI taxonomy): domain Eukaryota; kingdom Metazoa; phylum Chordata; class Aves; order Suliformes; family Anhingidae; genus Anhinga; species Anhinga rufa. The sequence goes on from VZTV01011820.1 coordinate 8,978, forward strand.
CGTGACCCACATTTCATCAGAAACTTAGAAGAAAAAATTCAGCCTGTAACACATTTCTTCATAGTGGATAGTACCTTTTTTCCCCATGGTGTCCCACTGAAGTTAGTGCAGCTGGTTCTGGAAGGAGGATGTCAGAACCTGGTGCAATATGGTTATACAATCAGTTATATTCACACTGAACCATATTCAACCCAGGTGAAAGTCAATAATGTTACTTCAGAGGCACGTGAATTCTCACAGAGCAGTCTGGGCTCTGCATATAGATGACGACCTGGCCAGGCAACATCTGTAATAGAGAACAGCTGTTCTAAAAAAATGATCTGCTTGAAAGCATGTGACGGAGCAACAAGTGAATGCATTGAGCAGAGCCTGACATGAAGTTGCTGCGTTTGTCTACACAGACGCCAAAAATCTTTCAAAATTGGTCTTGATGGGGAAACCACTGAACATTTTCACTCATTCATAAAACGAACAAATTTCTTTTGGGCTTGGGACCCTCTGAGAAATGGTTTCTCCTGTTCCAAACACTGACTTCATTCTCTACAAGCAATTATAGTAACGCAGCAGTTAAAAATATACAGATCTGTCAAGTTTAAATGAAAGTATGTTAGTCCTGCTATGGTACACATCCAGGCTGCTCCGAACAGACCCAGAAACCAGCACTTTTCCCCCTAATTCTTTGGTCACAATGTCATTGTGATCACAAGAGACAATAAAGGTTGATAATGGATAAATACATTATCTCTAGGGCACATTCTCTGTATCCGTTCAGACAAAATGAAACTTAAGAAACAGCAAATGAAAAAAAAAAGCTAATTTGAAAAATACCCACATGAAGCAAGACAGTTCTGATATCTTGCTACATAACACCCCTTCTGGCTACACATTTACCATTCTGTGCACTTATTCTCCATCCAGCGTCCTTGAACTGGTTATCACCAGCAAGAGAAGGGCCGGATTTCCCACTGTAGTGAACTGGGAGGTGAGCAGACAAAAGCCCAAAAGCCCTACTCGGAGAGCTGGGCCCTCCAGTGGCCTCCATTAACCCATGAAGCGTTAATGTTCTTGCACAAGGCATGGGTGAGATCTTGCGTGGGATCAAGAGCACAGTCCTCATCTCTCCCGCGTGCACCAGCAGCACGCTCAGAAGCTAACCCTGCTGCCAAAATAACTTCTCAAACCCGCAGGTTCCCTGCATCCGTGGGCAAAGAAACTCCTCGGGAGGGATCATGACATACAGAACAGACCCATCAGTTCCTCATTTTTGACATATGGGGAGGACCAGGGAATCCCCTCATCCCTCATCCTGTCTCCATGTGGGTTTGTATTTTGGGTTTTCTCTTTTCTAGGGTCAAAAGGATGGAGGAATTTAAGCCATCCAGGTAGTCACGACTTCATGGGGCTGTTAAATGATGAAGTTTTCAAGGCAGAAACGGGCTGGATTCAGTGCTCAGCCTCTCAACAGGCTGAGGCCACAACAGAGATGTTATCCTGGACCGAGGAGAAAGTGGTGGATAAGTTGCTCCCAGGCATGACCTTGAAGGAGCAAACTCAAGGATTGTACCTGACAAGTCCATTCTCCCTCCCAGTATTAGCTTTTTCTACACATTTTCCAAACCAAAATGGACGTAAAACTGGAAGAACACAACTTCTGCGAGACCCCAGTGTCTGAGTGCTTCTCCAAGTTGATCCCAGTCACCCCACATCTCACATGGTCGCTGGATCAGGCTCTTAATGCCCTTAACGTAGACAGAAGAAGGGCCAGAGCAGAAAATGCAGCTACAGCACGGTTTCTCAGTGTTACATGGCTGCATCTGTAATAGCAAACAAAGCAAGGCACAGGCCTGAATGCTCTCTCACACACCTCTGTACTGCCTAACCGGCCGCCCTGAGACCCCAAATTGTGCCGGGAATTGTCTGCTAAAATGATAGCTAAATAAAACAATAAAACCATTCCAATAAAACCATACCAGGGGTTTTTTTTTGGTAAGAAGAATATTAACAATTTAGTAACAATCATCGCAGGTCAGGAGTGGAGCCCATGGGTTTTTACCACCATAGGTGCAGCTTTGGAGAGGCAAACAACAACCTCGGCTGTGCCGGAGCTTCCCCCTTTGACAAGCTCTTCGAAAACGGCAGGGAAGAAGCCCCAGGAGATGGGAAACAAGGACCCGCGTTTGCAATAGAGGCAGCAAAGTAAAGAGCTGCCGAGCCATTTCAATCTAATTTCCACGCCGAACGTCCCCGCTCTCGCTCCACAACCACAGCAGCGAGGAGGCGTTTTGCAGCTTTCCCACTCGGTGAAGCAGACCAGGGAGGCACTTTATGAAAATCTCCTGGCTATCCCATTGTGCCTCTCCATCACCTGACTCCGACAGGTCACTGGAGAGAAATAATCCATGGAAACAGCTGCTGCCCACTCTCTAAACCGACCAAGATAAATAATGCGCATTTATTTCTGGTGTTGTTTGGCTTTTATTGTCTCCTCTATTAAAAATAGCTTGACTTTGTATTGGATTTGTCGCTTAAGACATCCCCCATGATTAGCTGTTTGGAGTGTGAATTTATATCCCGTGGCAGAATCACCGTCTAGAGAGAAAACAGATAGGTAAAAAATATTTATTCATGAGTGCAATGATGTATTAAAGAATATTGTAAGCTGACACAAAAACCTTCAGCAGGTAGTAGTCAAACTTTAGCTGCGGGGCTTGATGGTTTTTTGCACGATCCACCGGGCAAGCAAAAAATTGGAAGCGTAATAAATTTTGCACCGTTAGTTCTGAACGCAATTAACTCTTTACCTGCCTTTCTTACGTCTTCATTTACAGATGGGCATGCTGAGATTCAAAAAGCAATTCCCTCACTGATACAGAACTGAATTCAACCACCGCGACTCCGCAGGCCAGAGTCATTTAGCGAAAGTGTGAAGCACTGCTCTGGTAGAGCATGGGGCTGCTGAGTCAGCACCTTTTACAAAGATTTAGTGTAATCATTAAGCAGGTTCCTGGAGAGGAGATGATGACACGCTCATCCAGAGCTCAAAGTGAGATGTTTCTATTATGGGGAAAGAACATAAGGAAAAATATCCCAGAGCATCCTTCCCAGTGCATTAAATCCATAACAAAGAACTAAATGGTAGCACAATTCTGCCCACTAAGTCCTGGTTTTAGACAACTTGGGGGTCATCAGCAGACTTGTGCTCTCATTTAATGCACCAAAGAGACAACAAAAAGAGCCTTGTGTTTGGCTCTGTCCCAGTTCCCACCTGGTGCCACTGCTGCAGGGGTGGGGATGAGCGTAGAGACTAGCAAACCCAGACTGCGGTGGCCAAGGAAGACATCTGGAGGGCTGCCATCAGCCAGTCCCTGTCTGCTGGTAGCTGATAGCAGAGATCCCGGCACTCCTGCTGCTGGAGACACCCTTGGGGCATTCTGATGAGCTCTCAAATTGTTTTCTTCCCCTCCGATTAATTAAACAGGTATCTATGGCATCCAGAGCAGCAACATTTTTAATCTAGCATGTCAAGGCAGCCATCTGTCCTTCCTCCCTGAAGCTATAGGAACTTGCCCTGTTACAGATAGGATAATGCAATCGCAGAGAGCCGGTATCAATTGGAGAAACACATTGCTGCCATGTGTTTTGGCTCTTCCCTCCCTCCTCCCTGCTCTCTCAGTCCCTTCTGCCCATTCTACAAGATTTCTCCTTATTCTAATTGCTTCTCCAGGTTTCTCTGCTTTCCCTCCTCTCCTTTCCTTTTCCTTATTCGCTTTTTCCCCAGCTCATTAAGGTATTTCAGCCTACTCTCCTGCAGTTCCTAGCGGCACTTCCCAATTCTCCTCCAAAGTCAATGCACCCGCACTCCGCTCCCAACACCTCCTCTACCTACTCAGCTTCTCTGGGCAGTTTCCTCCCCATATTCCTCGAGTCACACAGTGCAACCTCCAAGGGGTTCCTCCTCTCCCTGGGGAGAGGGGGCAAGTCTTACTATATGGAGCAAAGCAGAAAGCATGACAACCTGGGTGACTGTAGCAAGGGTCTCCACCGCCTATAGGAAGAGCCTAGTACTATTTTGGGGTGTCCTGCCTTTTTTCCATCTCCTGCTGCAGAAAGGTGTTTCCCCTAAGTCCTGCCCGACGGTGTTTTATTCCAGCCGATCTTGTGTCTGAAGATCAAGACTAAAATTAGGAGTATTCAGGTTCCTGTCATGGTTCATTCCTATCCTTGTCCATCTCATCTCAGGCGCCTGAAGGGCTGACAACCATTATTATTATTATGAGTTACGCAGTTAGAAAGATTGATGTTCCCACATCACATACTATTATCCCCAGCACAAGCCTACTGATGGTTCTCCCGAAGACCTAATTTCTGGCATCACTGACTACATGACTACATGAACATTTCTTTTCTTACATCAGATTCTCCTGTCACTTTTAAGGGTATTTTTCATTCTCATTCACATGCTAAAACACTTAGAAACAGGTATCCTACAAGAGTAATATCCATCAGATAGATTAAGAACATCATTCACAGATGTTATTCAAATATCAAGGGATGAGAGGAGACCTGATTCAAGCGTCTTTAAGTGTCAGTACTAACAGCTTGGGTTTATTCATGTCCTGCTCTCTAAGCAAGTGGCATCTATTCTCTCCCATGGTGACTTAGTGATGTGATGTCCTGATGGTGCTTTTGAGACCATGAAGTTGTATATAAGTACGACACGTTGCTAAGAAGGGTGTGAAGGGGAGGCTAAAAGCCTGGAGAGGATGAATAGATGGACAACATCCTTCCAAGGTTGATTCATCAGCACAACCTAATTAAGGGAAGCGTTTAAAAGATCTCAGCTCACAGCAAATGTGCTCAGAGTTCAGTACGTCCCCACTGAGTGCATTAAATGGCCCTTTCCATCTTGCTTTTTTACATTAACACCATGTTTATTTATATGTCTTATAGTAAAGCTTAAACAGTCCAGTAAAATGAGACTCTCGATATTCCTAAAATCGAGTAGAGACAGGAGCACCAGCAGTGGGGTCCTGGGCTCCCCATGTCAGACGAAATGGTCAGTACACTGAAAGCTTTAACAAAAACTAAAGCATAGCCCGAGTCAGGCCAACCAAATTTTTCTTCAGTCCTAGAAAGAGAAGAGATGCTGAGAAATTAAAGAAGTGTTTCAATGAAGCTTTCCCTTTAGGCAAATTCCTCCACATCCTGACCCTTTTCTTAGACACATTTTAACCAATTTGCAGTTTCTGATGTAAAATTCTGCCTGGAATTTCCCCCACGGGGCTAATAGGGAGAGACAATCTCCATCCAACTGGTGGAAAAGCAATAACATCCCTTCCATTTTATACATTAAGAATACAGAAAAAGGGACATTAAGTCTGTGTTTACTTTGCCTGGTAAGACTAGTCTTGGTTTTGACGTGGGGAGCGTATGGACCCGCTGCTGTGGATTTCTAGTCAGGTGGGTGTCTGGGCTGGTAACAACAGTAAAACCATACAACTGCTGGGAAACTTCTGTCTGACTCCTCCGGCCTCCAGGAAAAAACCCATTTGCGCTGCAGGTAGACAGACCCAAAACAGTCTTTGCTTCTCTAGGCCAGCTCTAATGGATCTGAAAGGTTTTGGAGTCAGATCGAGCAGGCACTCAAGCCTGAATTTATGGTTTTAACCATTTAGAATCAGGGGAAGACAATTTCAACATGTGTTTCAGAGGGGGGTTAGTGTTCCCCCACCCGTATGCTATCAGTTTTCTCAGCTACTGAAACTGTAAAAATCATATCCAGACTGCAGAGGAAATCACACTGGTCTTTGTATGCTGGACCTTAATTCACACAAAGTGTGAAGTTAGGTGCAGAAAGATGGTCATGAACTTCATTTCTCAGGAAGCAAGGAAAATACTTCTGGAAAAATATTGATAATGGGAAAGGAAAGGAGAGAAAGTTGGAACAGGAAGGAAAGGGGGGACTCGGAGAAGGAAGGTGAAACATGATCAATTAAAATTTCCCCTGAGAGCCCCAGCTACTCTTTCTCTGGAGTAGAAATTGGAGCTAGAGGCTGCCTTTTAGCTTGCAAGCCTTGGCTTTCCTTCAGCTCCCTCTATGCAGCCCTTGTCCAATTTATTACACTTGTGGAACTGATTAGTCCAGAGAGGAACAACCGTCTTGAAAAGGGTTATTTGAAACTCCAGCAATAATCACTTTATTCTGAATTCCTCTATGACTCCGAGAGGGCAATTGCAGGTCTCGGCGTAGGGAAGGAGCACTGCATATAGTAACAGCATCAACATAAAGCAGTCTCACCAGGTGATATAGTTCAATGGTTTGAGCACATGGAAGGAAAAAGGTCAGTCATTTTACTAGAAATAAGACTGAGGGGGTGGGGGTATGATAAGTACATATGGACCTTTAAAAACATCACCCAGTGCTTCTGCTGAAACCTAGTCTTGCCTCTAGAGCTTGGGCTGTTAGTGACACACACAGTAGACACTGCACGAGTACCATCACGTTGGAGCCGCAAATCCCAGGTGTCACGAAATGCGCCTCTTTTCCTTCGCCGTGAAGAGCCTTGGTACTGAAAACCCTGAGAACGGGGAGGGCAAAGGAAATAATGAGCCAGAAGACTCCAGCAGAGAGACAGCACTGTACGGAGTATCTCACAGCCAGCAGTAGCTCTGGGGACCACAAGCAGACCACCTATAGCCACCCAACTTTGTCTGACAATGTGGGCTATGCCCAAGGTGAGGGAAGCCAGGGACAACTGTGGTCACCTCCTATCTACATCTGCTGGGTCCTAACTCTCCACACCATTTCAGAAAATAGCTAAAACCCCTTATTCATAAGGATGCGACAACAGACGATTCAAATATATCCTGGCTCTTCAGTTGTTCTGGTGTGAACACCAGTCTCTGCAGGATTCAGTCAGAAGGTGTTCCTTCTCCATGGTATTGCTCCATGTTCACTGTCAGCGTGCCCTCTGCAAAACTATTTATATTCCAGCGTGAGAAACATGCCTGTCGCCAAAGCTAGAAATTATCATTTCACTTCCTTCACTGAAGGGAAAGCAGAGGTGAGAGAGCCCTGGCCCTCATTACTATTGGCAGACAGGGTGTTGCTCTGAGTATCAAAATTCAGTATAAAAGCAAAATTTAAAGGGT
>VZTV01011831.1:0-12286 GCA_013400875.1 Anhinga rufa
TTGAATACTGACCAGCTCTCCTGGACCACCATGCCTTCTAGAGCCATAGCCCATGGGATTCCTCCAAGCAGGTCTTTGAAGAGGCCAAAGTTGTCCCTCTTTAAGTCCAAAGTTGTAATCCAACTCGTTGCCCTGCTTCTACCATGCAGGATCCTGAACTCCACCATCTCATAGTCACTGCAGCCAAGGCTACCCCCAACTCTCACATCCTCAGCCAGCCCTTCCTTGTTCATTCGTATACGGTCGAGCAGCACATCTTGCCTTGTTGGCTTCTCCACCACTTGCATCAAAAAGTTGTCCTCGATGTTCTGCAAGAACCTTCTGGATTGTGCATGCCCGGTATGTAGGGCTCAGTAAATTGTCAGTGCTCCCTGCTAAGGTCCCAGGGAACGAGCAGGTCCCACTGTGGGCAAGAGTAGGGAAGGACCCTGGATCAGGACCACACACTGCCAGAGCTGAGTGTCAAAGCAGCAGAGTCGCCTACAGGGGCTCATGGAGATGAAAGAGGAGAGAACTGCAGCAGCATCTGCAGTGGAGACAGGACTGCAATAGGGCAAGAAGCACTAAGGGGAAGTTACAGCCAGTTCCCTCCCATGTTCCATACACTTAGCTAGTGTTTCCTGAAAAAAAAAAAAAAAAAAAAGANAAAGAGACCCTGGCTCAAGAGAGCTGTTTCCTAATACATATGCATGTGTTTTGGGATCAGGGGGTCCCTTTAATTATTATCCTTTTCCAATTATTAATGGAGAGATATTGATTTGCCTTTTGATACAAAGAGGTCAAATTTAAACCATTCCTGATTTAAAAGTGGACAACTGCCCTCATTCTGTAGCACATATTGCTTTCTGGAAAATAAATTACCATTTCTAGGCTTTCTTTTCATTTCTTGTATTCCCCTCCCATCTCCCAGTTATCAATATTTCAGTTCCACTACATGAGAAGCTTCTTTGCCACTTGTTTCCTCTATTGCCATGGATCCCTATGCAGTCTTTAAAACTTCCATTTTAATCAGCTCTCTATTTCAAAATGTCTTGCTTTATAGAGTACAAGGCTTTTTTAAACATTCATTTTGTAGGTATGGACCTGCTTCCCTGTATTGCTTTTATTATTACCTGCTACATTCAGGCAAAAGCTGAACAATAGAATTAAGCTATCAAGACAACAGAGCTGTATATTTAAAGCATGCTACCTGTCCTACCAGCCTTTAAAAAAAAAAAAAAAAAAGAAAAAGAAAGCAGGTTCACACTTGTGAGCTAGTTATAAGGGTTTCTGCAGCTCTCCTCCTTGAAAGGATCTATTTAAATGTTGTATGACATCTATTTTCTCTCTGGGAAAATCTTTGTAGTGTTTCATCTTTCTTTGCCATCAAAAAAAGAGCTGGCTATACTGCAACCCACTGGAGATTGCATATTCTCAGGCTCCCTGGCAGCTGCTGGCTGGTTTCACATTTCCTGACATCACTGAATCTAGCACCTCTTTTTTTACCATTATTCAATGAAAAGTTCAGGGAAATAGCTTAGGTTTTGCTAGGCTTCTTGAATTCTTATTTTTCATCTATCACTGCACAAATGTGTCCCAGCATGCACACAACATCAGGGAGTTGCTGGCAATTAGTAAAAGCAGGTAATAAGGACACCTGAGCTCTAATCTCAGCCCTGACACTGGCACACAGTAGTGGCACATTCTTTGGGGCAGGTCTGGGAAGTGTTTCTACAGTGCCAAGGAACTAGTTGATAATTCTGTTTAAAAGGAAAAGAAAAACCTGGAGGGGGAGATTGCTTTAAACAAAGTCACAGGAGCACTGACAAAACATGAATATAGAGTGTCCTCTTTTCAGAGCATGTCATGTGAGGTCCTTGGGACCAGACATATCACAACGCTGACTCACAGTTATGCCACCTTTTCTGAGAAAAAAAGAAGAGGAATGTAGAACTGTACGTAAATATCTCTGTAAATTCTAGAGGATGCATGACTGGCATCTATTCTTTTAGCATAAACAGCATTTGCCCACATTACAGTTTAAGCTGCCTTCTTCTTGTTTAGGTAATTTATAATAAGCCTGAAACACAAGATGACTTGGGGAATGGAGGTTAACCAAAGTTAAAGCAAGATATGATTCTTTAATGCTGGATAGTGGAGAAGTGGAGTACTTATGCCCAAATGCATAATACCAGATCACAAGGGCACAGCTATAGACACCCAGTTCAGTATTACCGAGCAAGTTCTGCACTGGGTAGAAGTACATGTCTACAGGGGCCTCAGGATTATACTGTAGAAAGCAGCTACTGCCCTTTTTCCTCCTGCTCTTTTTCTGTGTTCAACTGGACACAGCTGCAGAGGGGAAGACTACACCCCAGGGAAGCATCTCTGAAGCTGCACAGCCTGGAGCCTGCACCCACCAGGTCACAATGACCAGCGCTCTCACCCCGCTCCAAGTTCAGCCCCACTCCTCACTTGCGTACACTGGCGTGAACCAGAAATGCAACCACCTGAAGCCTAAGGCATTGTGCCATCATGAGCATGGTGTGGCAGGAGAGCACACCGCGCAGGTTCAGATACCAGTGTCAGAGAGCCCCAGTAGTGGCATCAGCCATTCATTTCCACAATCACTGGTTTTTTGTTTGAGAAACACTTTTTCTTTAAAGCACTACACAGCAAGATTTTATAAAGGGGAGCTCTGGGACCAGGGGATCTCTTTGGTCATGGTAGCAGTCACAGAATACAAATGTGTCAGCTTCCCCGAGAGCAATTCAGGTACCAGCAAAGGAAAATTTCTGCTGGTGTGTCTGCTTATTTATTCCCCTTACCCCGCTCCTTTTTTTGTGTTGTTTGCACAACAGAACAAAGTGTTGTTCAACAGAACGATATTATGTGATATAACGTGCTATGATAAGCAGTCTGCAAAGAAAAGAATTTTTGCTTTAAAAGATCACTTCCAAATTGTGTGAGATGTAGCAGTGGATGTGCCGGAACAGATTAGCCACTGGGAGAGAAAACCAACCCGCTTTGCCAAACTCAAATTACAAATATACCTTTCATCATTTCGCCTGATGTTTGCATATACACACACAAAAACCTCACAGTAAACTGGCATGCAAAGCCTTCTATTAAATATACCAGCACTCAGAAAATAATATTTCAGGCCATGGAAAAAAGGAGGAAAAATCAGCAACTAGAATGAGGAGAAACAAGCCCAATTTCCTAAAGCCTGCCTCATTCCAGCATTCCCCAAGAGCAGCAGAGGCAGACTCCAACTCCTGCCCTAGGAACCTGCTGAGCTCAGGAGGGCTGGTTGGAGAACACCACTGCCCTAATTTGGGTGGTATCAGTCACAGAGAAAACAGTTAAGTGCTGTCAAGGGCACTACAATCAGGTTGGTCTGCAATAGCAAAGGGAAAATGTCCCATTACCAGCTGTCCCAATTAAAGCAGGGCTTGCCAGAAGTGAACAACCAGTTCCCAGTTGTACAAGACACCAGAAAAGGGAGTGAAGTTCAGTGAAGCTGAACTGCAAACATGGAGCAGACCCTGCAGAGTTTGTGGGTCTGCTCATGGGCAGTACTAGGGATTTGTTGTTTGTGCTTACCCTGAATTTCTCACCCCACCCCAAGAGAGTTTGCTTTCACATTATGAATCAGGGATACGTCAAAACTCTCTGTGTGCGCTGAAGGCAACCAGGCCTTCAGATAATCAACTGAGCAGTGGACTGGCACTCCTTGGAATTAGTGCAGCTGAACAAGGGCTTTGTTGAAATGAGAAAGCCTAAAAGAGGTTTGCTCAGATCAAGATTTAAGCTTTGTCAGACCTGTTCACCATGGCTCTGAGCTGCCCAGACAAATTGCAGTCAGCAGGTAACTGTGGTGATGGGAGAGAGGGAAGAGGAGGAAAAAAAAAAACCCCAAAGAACAAGCAAACAAAAAACCAAACAGGAGTTCCAAAGTGACAGCCCCACGCTGACAGCGTATTTGTACTGAGTGGCTGTGTCATGCAGCACAGGGCGCATGTCCCCACTTTGCCCAGCCAGACCCAGCGAGGGCCCCTTTTGCCAGGCCTTGGTGACAGAGCCACCAAGACGCTGCCAAAGCAAGAGGAGGACGTATGGATTTCACCCACAGCCATCTCTGGTTGCAGTTGTCACCTTTCTACCAGCCAGAAAAGGGGCCTCAGTGACCCAGCTTTGCAACATTATCTGCATCTCCAGGGTGTATCTTCTGTCTCAAGCGAGGATGGGTTTTAGCTTCACATCAAAAATAATACTACTGCCAATTTCTCACAGCTAAGTTGAGGTCCAGAGTGAGAACACCCTTGAGGACAGGAGAACCTTACCACCAAGCCCATGACTTTGCCCGAGTCATTTTTAGGAAATTGCTTTCCTCTGGTCTACACCCAACAGCACTCAATTTATAACACTGATGGGGCTGATAGCGAGATCCACAGCCCAGCTCCTGCTGAAGCCATTGCAGAGGATCCAGCCTGGAGTTCCCACCAGATTTCACCATCCTGAGGTTCATTTCAGCCGCTTCCCAGTCTGCTTCCCCCATCCTCCTGGACTGAGCAGGCAGCAGAAACTCCCAGCAGGACAGGGAAGTGACACACAGGGATGTGCAGCAGTCACTCCACTACCCAGAGGTAGGCTGAGGCATCCCTTGCAGGACAACAAGCAGAACAGGAGGGGATGCCTCATTTGCCTCTGCAATATTTCAGCTCTCTCATTGTGATCAGCCACTCTCCCACCAGCCTCCCAAGCCCCCTGGCTTGGGAGCCCAGACACTGCCTTGCACAAGGCACCCAACCTGTTGGCTTGAAGAGGGCCCCTCCTAATTAGCAATGCTGGTCATGGAGCACACCGTACCTCTAATGGCTTAAACCTCACAAGACTACATTTTAATTATGGCTGTGCTAGAACAGAATCAGTTGCCTAATCAAGCTTAAATCAAATGCATATTTAGTGATTTTCATGCTAGCATTCCCAGAAATGTGATACTTGCACATGAATTATTTATTTTGTATACATCTCCAGTATTTTTTAAGAACAAAAATCAGCAAAACAATACTGCAGGAAGGTAGGTAAATAAATTAACAACACTTTTCTGAATTACCATCTTCCCTGCTGTCTTGGCTGCCATGCACTTAGAGCTCTCACAGTAAAATGAATAAAGAGCATTCAAAACCTGTCAACGAAATTACAGTGTGCATTTCCAGTGTAAACACGGATGGAAGGATTCTTTTATTAACAACAACCTACAGGTAATATTTACTTTGTTTGCAAGCTTGGAGCTCCAGAGGCGGACTTGCTGCAGCAGCTGCACTAGGTATTCCAAAAATAGGTATTTCCCTATTAGTAGGTGAGTTTAAAGCTCATAAAAGCTGCTGTCTAAAATGGCAGAATGACAACAGTAGTAGCCAGGTATTCTGCTCAGTGCACCATAAGCTGCTTTCAAGGACATGCCCTCATCTGTGCACTGATCAGTGCCACTGTCCAGCAAAACAGTTAACCTGGAGCCCAACAATAAGCAGGTATATAAATCCCATTGATTCTCGTGAATTTTAGGAAGGATCATCTGAAAGTTAATCAAGTTGACCAGGAACTTTGGTAACATAGGCCCAGATTCTGGCAAAATATCTACTGAACAGGGCTAGAATTAAGCAAGTATTTCAGATTATGCATATAGATAGTGTTTTGCAAGACTGAGTATTTTCTGTGATCTGTAAAATCACATTCTGTGATTTTACAACTCTGTGCAAATGTCTGCTTGTCTTTGCTCCAGCTTACCTGTCTAATAAGCCAGCATGATAGCACTTACTGGGCTGTTACGAAGCATGCATAGTATTGTTTAACACTTCAGATCCCACAATAAAAGGTGATATGAGCACAAAGTATTGCTATGACAACATGGCATTATACTATCGAAGTAGTAAGTGTCATTAGAGTTATAGACAGGAATTTTATTTTAATACTGTGCAGTTTTCTAGAGAGTCCATTAATGATCAGCCATTATACAAACAATAAATTACCTTTTACAGTACTTAAGTTTTCTATGTTATAAGCAGTAGTCAAAATTTAACAGAAGCAACAGATTGAATTCCCAGTGACACCTGAATTTTGTACATAGGCTGCTTTTGACAAACAGCAGCACAGAAAAGAAGAAATCAATATAGTAAATCTTTCACTGGAAATAGAATGATCTTATTTCAGTTATCCATCATAATCCCCACTGAAATCATTAAGAATGAAGGGAGCAGAGAAATCTGTAACAGAATCTTGGCAAAAGCACAGGAGGATACTTTCTTCAAACCCTTAAAGCTACATAGCCCTTGCTAAAGCTAGATAAGGTATGTTCTAATCCTCAATGTGGATGCCAATCAAATTCCATTGTCTGTGATTGAAAACTGGGTCTAAAGCTATATTTCCCCCTAATATTCCAAACCATTTGTCAAAGTCCACTGTTGAATTTTTTTTAATGTTTTGAGTTGGTTTCAGATAAGAATGATTCATATTTTTAAGATCTTCACTTAAACAAAACCCACATATGTACATGACAGATGGTGTTAGACACGTAACACATAGCCTATAGTAGTGTGGCTATATATATATATATCTATATCTTATCTTGGCATAGTTTTATAGGTAAGAATAGGTTGCATCACTTGTAAGGTTAGTCACAAGTCTGGCAGGGGACCTGAAAGCTACAGAAAACTTGGACAAACAGCTCACAAGCATCTGGTGTCAGGAGATTCCCAGGCACAAGAAGTTTGCATCTGGCTTGCTCCCTTTATATCCCAAGCTTTTGGAAGCTGGTGTCAACCAAGACACAATGATAATTCATAGTTATAATGCAACTGCCAGCTGACAGTCTCCAAGCAAAGTGGTGCAATCTGGGTTACTGCTAGAGAGGAGCTGGGACAGTGGCCTCGTTTCAGTGCCTCATTTAGATCATCCTAAAGCCCTAAACATGCAATCTCCTGATCAACACTTATCCTTAGTTTTTCCTTGAGAGCCTCCAGGTCACATACAGACTAAGCCCAGTACCTGAGACCACAGCCTGAAGGGAGGTCTGAGACAGAGTAAAGAGGACATGAATTTGGCTAACGGAGCAAAGATCCTACGCTCCCTGTAAATGGAAGGAGCTGAAATCACATCTTGACTCATTGTCACTGTCAATAATTAAATAATGCACATTTTTTAAGATTAACACACATATTTGCCTTTCAGCTTTGTCATTTGTCTGAAAAAAAAATCAGTAATAATAAAAGACATTGTTTTACAGAGCAGAAAGTTAGGTTATACCACCTCCCATGTGAATTTGGTTCTTCGTAATTAGATAAGCTTGGCCTGCTTTTAAAAATCTGCTTTAAGGTTTGCAGACTCCTTAAAGGTTGTTCAAAAAAGAAAACCTTCAGAGAAGAATATGCTAGTCCTGGGTAAGCGCAGCACTGGAGACAGTGGGTGCAAGATGGTTGACTCCATTACTCACAAACCAAGAGGGGTAGAAGACAACTCATGAAAAAGGGACTAATTCACTAATTTAATGCACCTAATCATCTGGACGATTGCTAAACACCTAAAGGAAATTTGGAATTTAATATTAAATAAGACTGCTATTCCCAGAGTAAATAATAGATAAGTCTCTTAATGCATTGGAAAACCCATTCCAATCTTTTGCAGCTGTGTCATCTGATATGGGCAAACAACAAATACATTGGGACAAATCTCTCCCAGTGCACTTCCACTGGCATCAGAGATCAATGTGACCTATAGTATTTAAGTGGTGGTTACCCTAATACGAACTCGCTCATAAGCCTGGTTTCAATCCATTTTTAAGGAACACAGAGGCTCAAGCAGATGTCACTGACATTAGCATCAGGCTTGGTAACTGAGTCATTACATTTGATAAAGGATCTACTTATATCCCAGCTAAGATTAACTAGAACATGTGGTTACCTGTCAGACAGATTTTGTTACACAAATTACAGTCATGCCTTCCAAACCATAGCAGTGAGATATGCCACCTCCATCATCTGTAGAAATCAGACTGACAGCTGCAGCGTTAGAACTAGCATCAAAATCAGCATTAGGTGAAATCAAAGTATAAAATGCAACTTCTTCATGCTAGAAAATGGACTCCTCTACTTGTCCTCTAGCCAAAGTCTGTGCACAGCAGTATTTGAGAGATATCTGCCATTTGTCTTCCAAAGTGGGTTCATTTTAGTGCTAGTGGTACACTGCTATATTGCTGTACACTAGAGGTGCTTCATACTAGAACAAAGACTTCTCTTGATTTATTAGTTAAAATTGAAGTTACTCCCCTAAACAGCATGTTTTTCCCTGCAAATATTGAGTGCAGCCTACTCTATTGCTTTGTTTCTTGTGGGTTTCCTTTTTTTGAATCATCTCAACTCCTGCAGCTTGTACAGGTTGATTCAGTAAGCAAGTTCCGGAATTCCTGACCAGCACAGCTGCACCAGCTAAAGCCAGTATACCAAAAATCATTTGTGCATTGTCTTCAAGTGAATTCAGTGTGCAGCTTTGCAGGTATAGAGCTGCTCTGGGAACATGGTTGGAATAGTAGAGAAACATTCCCATTTTGGTAAAGTACTCCTACTTACACATGGCCTTGCAATATAAAAATATTTAGAAGGAAAACTGTTGCTAGATATAATGAAGCTTCAGAGGATTGAATTTAAATATGTAAAAAAGCAGTCGGAATATCAGACTAAAATATCTAGTAGGAAGTAGGGTAGGTTCACTATTGAGACTTTCTTTAGTAAACTCGCATGTGTCTGTCAGACACATATATTATCGAGCAACCATGTACAGAAATTGCCATGAATATTTACCAATATTTGTCTGGACTACAGGATCAGATCTTGTCCATACAATATAATCACACTCTTCAAATATTGGAAAAGTAGAAAAGTTTCTAGAGGTATTAAAACAGGGCTGGATAGGATGTTGCTAAATACGTGGAGCTATCCTACAGCCAGCTCAACCCAGACCACAGCTTCCATTCCCAGGCAGTATTTTGCTGGACTGATTAGCTGTCAGTGGCCTGTGCTAGAGCTTTGCTCTACCCTGCACGTCCATACATCTTAGCAAGATCCTTATGAAAGACTCTTTCAGCTTTACCGACTCAAGGCTGTTCATTATGTACCTGCATCCCCATGAAACCACACTGTGCTGGTGAATCATTTTGTTGGACTGCTAAGACCCAGGCAATCACATCCCATGATAGAGGGTGATGCAAGTCACTTGGCAATGAACCTAATCTCCTTACTGCTGAGGGGATGGAGGGAGTAAAGCACTGAAGCTTTTGAAATGTAATTAAAAACATGTGTTGTCTTCCAAATGACTGCATGATCTTAGAATGGTTCTGGGAGCATTTAAAATACACTGTGCCCCATACAACAAGACCACAGACTACAACAAACTTGAAAAATATTAATGAGGTACTGTTTAATTAAAGTTAATTTGTCTGGATTAATTAGTGGACTGTTAGATACTTGTTTGTAGAGCTTCGTAGATATGAGATGTCTTCAGTACTGACTACAGTTCATTCAGTTACTACCAAGACTAATCACAAAATGCTCAAGATCAACAGGCACATGTGGTTATATAAAAATCTCCTTTTAAATATCTTTTAAAGAAAAATTAATTTCTAGCTGGGAAGAGGCCTCAGATAATGGCCAAATGCTAACAAATCTGAAGGAAGAAATCCTGTAAAATCCCTATATATGTAATGTGTATATTTGCATTTTAAACCAAATTCATTATTTCCTTAGAGTATTTAATGCTGAGAACACAAAAATGGTATCCAAAAGCACTGAAAAATTTTGAATGGCTTTCTCAACAAAGACTGAAAGATGTTGCTGAAGGATGCATGGCAGGACCACAGACCGCTGGACACAGATTCCTTTGTTGTGCAGATGGCTTCTCTCATAGAGCACTTTGGATTAGATATGAGTATAAGGACCATAGAAAGGGACTGACGTATGTTAGAACCTGCACAAAAAGCAATATCATATATCTCTCTAAATCTGATTATCTGACTGGGCTTCCCAAAGAGGAGTCCAACTTTTATTGCATTAAAGAAAAGGCATGATTGCCACCACTGCCACTATTGCAATGCTTTTTTTGAGCAGATAGGCATGACATGGAGATCACCCCTGATAGCAGCATTCTCATTGCTTTACTCCAGGTTGTTTCAATAACACCAGAAAATGTTTTATTCATATTCATAATAAAGCTTCAGAAGAATGCACATTTCACTTGTGTTACTGGCTAAGCGACTGTATTAAGTATGCTAGTTTTCAATGACAGCCCAATTGGTAGAGCCTGAATTTGAGGAAACAAGCTCAGAAGGGTTTCCAACCAAAGGACTCAGTTTTACAGGGGAATGGCCTCCATAAATACAGTCATGAAAGAGCCCAAGTTAAGAGTAAGACAACAGAGGGGCTGAATTTGACCCCAGTGAAACAACTTCCCAATACAAGAGGCAAAAAAGCAACTGTAATTCTCTGCCTTGAAACTCCCTAAGCACAGGACTACTCTCACAGCACAGAGGAAGAAGAATATACTTTAGGTGCTACTGTGCTTCAGAAGTGCCAGAGCTGCTACGACAGCCTCTCTGGGATTCTTTCCACAGGGAAAAGAGATCAACACTTCATTATTCTTCTGGATTACATTGACACTTGGCAAGCTAAAAACTTACAGAGGTTAGTCCAAACTGTTCTGTGCAGGATGCAAAAATAGTAACCAAAAGTTTGAAGGTCTGATTGAATGAGTGAGCCTCAGTAGATGCAACTATTCTACCCTATGGGCAATAATTCAGACTATCCACATACTCTTCAGATTTTGATGTTGTGAAATACATACAAAAACACTTGGAAACTGATGCTAACATAGTCCCCAGTACATTTGTAAAAGGAACCATAAGGTATTCACAACAACAGAGATTGGTCACAAAGAACTTTTTTTCCTCATTTTATAGTCCTATGGAAGAGTGCTTAATTTCACCTATAAATTAGACGCACATGAGTAGGAGTCCAGCTCCCAGGGATATGACCACTTGGACAAGGAGGAATTACGTTCAAAAAATCTGCTCTACATAGCTCATCAACAGAACATGATCAGTCTAGGAGGAAAATCCAGACATGATTCTAGGTTAGGTGCCTCCAATCTGGTTCAACATGTGCAATTAAAATATACATCACAATGTCTCTAGCTTTGCTAATCTTACAGATACTATCTCCATTCTGATCACCATTCTGAGGGTCAAATTTTGTCTTCCAAGGAAATAAGCGTGCCTACTGCACAGGAACATGGACCATACTGAAAAGATCACTCCCACCTCCTGCACCCCTAGGCACTGAAGGGATAAATCCAGAACTCTCTGCTTCCCAGTCATCTGTTGTTTTTCACCCCAAGAAAGGCGCAAGCATAGCAATTGGTCATATCAATGTGCTTTCCTTTCAATTGCATTTAATGCTAAATTCTTCAAAGGTTTCTGGGAAAAGAAACTGTCAACATCCTATTAAAAGTTCAGAGCCATGCACTCTTTACCCTAAATATTCATCTTTCTCTCATTCAGGTTTTCTTTATCAGTCCCAAATGAAGTCTTACAAACTTTGAAAATACTGTTCCTTTAGCCCAGGAGAGCTTGTCAGACTCCTGTCTATTCCTTGAGAGATATTTCTAAAAAGAACCATCTTAGGCACAAAGGAACACACCATCTAGCTACACTGAGATTCTCCACCCAGCTCCCAAGAAGTTCCCGTACACCATCCCCTGCCTTCCAGTCATTTCAACAAGCCCTTTTACTTCCTTTTTCAGAGAGAAGCTGGGACATGGGCTAAGCAATGTTACACTCAAGGTAAAAGGTAAAAGTGTCAGACATGCTTATAACCTACTGAAAACAGCACAGACACTTCCCAGCATGGATGGCAGTGAGCTGTTTGGATTTCACAGGACAGTAGTTGAGGTTAAAAAAAAAAAAAAGAAAGAAAAACACAACACAAAAAAAAAAAACACAAACAAAACAAAAAAACCCAACCCACCACAAATTAACAAACTTTAACATTAAGGCTGTCTCCCATGATAAAGCAACCATCTCTGAATATGAAGCCTGTCATTGCATAAGGCTGGTAACCTACTGTAACCTCTAACATGCCTTTAAAGCAGTGTTCACAATTTCCCAAAATAGAGCATGTGAGCAGATGTTTGCTTTCTTTTCTCCCAAACATCTGTCCTGTTAGAAATGTAAATCCTCCATACCCACCCCCTGCCACTC
>VZTV01011832.1:0-16534 GCA_013400875.1 Anhinga rufa
TGCATAGCGGCAGGGACTGGACTCGATCATCTTTGAAGGACCCTTCCAACCCAAACCATTCTGAGGTTCTATGATTTTCTATCAATGCTACCTGTGCTGCAGGCCACTATGGACCACTGCCCCACAGTGAGGCAGCTCTCCGGGGGCATGGCCGCTATCCATGCCAGGCCATAAGCATTTTGGCAACAGAAGATGGGTTCCACAGCTGGCATGTACCTTCCCACCATGAAAATCAGAGTAATTTCACAGGAACAAGGACCACCCTGTGACACAAGACTCTCTCTTTAGTCACACACACACCACCGTGGGGCATGCTGCCCAAGGGATGGACGCTGGTGTGCAGGAATGGCAGCAGGTGGCCCAGCCTTGCATGCTGCTGGGGATACACCACAATGTCCGGAGGCTGCTACCAGGGAACAGCCAACACAGGGCTCCACAAGATTAATGGGATGCTGGCCCTGCCAGTGCCTGGACTCCCACACCAAAGATCCATCGGGATGGGCCGCAGCAGAGTAGAGCAGTTCACATACTGCAGAACACTACTGGACACGCGTTCCATGCAGCATGGTGAATTACAGGACTGCATGGAAAGCATATATTTTTGGGCAGGGCATGAAGTACTAAAAGACTGCATGTTACAGGGGCTGGTGAGGCAGGTGGCACTGGTGAGACAGAGCTTCTAGTCAGAAGCACCCGCACAGGGGCAGCCTGCTACCACAACCCAGTAGAGCGCAGACAGAGCAACAGGGACTTGACCCTAGACTGTGGTGGCACAGTTAAAGGGAAAGCAGGATGGACCAAAATAAATCCTGTCTAAATACAGAGCAGAAAGAATCCTGGGAATTTTCCATGTGGATGACATGGGAGTAATTAACTCCAACGAAGGAAGAGTCAGCATGTCACACTCTGGGGACCTGGAACAAGGGCTGCAGACAAAACCTGGCTCATGCCAGGTATCCTTCTAAAGCCAAGCGCAAGGGAGGAAAGGAAATGGCTTAGATGGAGACCCACCACTGGATGTGCTGATGGTGGGAAGAGGAACAACTCAAAGAAAGGCACAGGCTGCCACAGAGCTTCTCTCCATTTCAATGTCCACCTAAGCACCAGCAATTGAAAAAGGAGCAGAAAAGTGCGTAGCACTGATCCTCCCTCTCCTCCAAACCCCCAGCTACGTAAACACATGCAATTTGGGGTGAGACACAAGGACAGATGTACACACAAGTCCCTGCAGTCTTCAGCTGTTTCATGTTGCTAAAGAGCAGAGCAGCATTTCTGGGAAAACCCAATTCTGGAAGCTCAGATCAGGATTTTCACTGGTTATATGATCGGGGAATTGCATCCCACGTGCACTGCAAACTCAAAACTACCTACATAGCATTAAAACGTACATAACAAACTCTTATTTACTACTTAGGCCAATACATCCCTAAACTAAAAGAAAATAAAAGGTTACCAGGAGCAAAGAACAACCAGAAAGAAGTAAATTTTTGCAATATAAAAAGCAGAACAAAACCTACACAATACAAACTCTTCCTCTGTCCAACCATGGGAACAGACAGATGCAAGATGGAAGCTGTCAGCCTCTGTTTGAGACTATCTTCTCACACTAAAAAACATGTGAAATGAAGTCTAGGGACCTCCCTGGATTTGGCTGATGACAGGAGCAAGGTAAAGCACTGCATATCTGGAAGGAGGGCTGTGTGGGCTGCCACTGCAGCATCATCTGTGCCAAATTTAGCTGCAAACCACACAGTGATCTATGGACAAGGGCAGCCAGTTAACAGACCTTCACTGCTCTGACACAAACTGGATACAAGCCTTGCATGCAAGAGCCGCAGCTCCCTAGCACGCTATTCTGCTGCTGTGTTAACGGAAATACCACATGTGTATTTGTTTAGGGACACTCAAGACAAAAATACTGCCTCCCCCGGGGTGGTGACCCCATTACCATGGCTTTCCCACTTGGACAACGGTGCCCTGCGAGGGGCTCGGCAAGTGCTCACAGAGAGAAGCATAAGTTACTGCCCAAGTGACTCGGCTCTCGGGGCCAACTCCAAACCGAAGCCACAGTGAGGGGAGCGATGTCTCTGAACAGCTGCCTGCACGGTTGTGCAACAGCAATGGATACCATCTTTACAACCATAAATAACTAGTTTGGGAAATTCTTCTGCTGTTCAGTAAAGGAAAATGCTGTCACTCACTTTTTGCATTGCTGTGTTTCTCAAAAATATTCCTACGGTGAAAAGCAAGCTGTTCTTCCTTCAGGGCTCTCCCCTGCACAGGCCTCTTTGCACACTCAACTAGAGCATGGAGCGATGGCCAGCACTAGTGCCACAGCATGGCCCAGGCTGGGATGCAAGCGATGGGCACAAAGCAGGGCAGGAGAGGAGGCACTGACTCGCTATGCTCTCAGACCTGCTTCTCCTATCTCCTCCTCCAAAGTACGAGGATGCTGCGTGCAGGTCCTCCTCATCTGCTCAGAGACCTTCAAACGTTTAATTCCTGCAAGCCCCTTCCCTGACTTCTCCACAGGGCTGGGCTGTCAGTTCAGACCCTGTGAGGCTGAGGAAGAGCCTAACAGCTCACCTCCCCAGGAGATGCTCACTGCCAGCCTGTGGACATGATGACCACCACCTCCCAGAAAAGAGGCAGTCCTGATCTGTGAGGTGACTATTCTTGGGGGGACTCACCATGCTGGTTCTCGAACAGACCTCGGTACCCAGGATGCAGCCCTACAGTAGGTGCTGCAGCTCCAAACAGATGTCAACATCCATCCATTCCTCCTGGCCAGCATTACTGCTCTGCTCTATGGGAAGTTTCGGAGGCTCTCCCTTAGGTGACACCGATCTCCCTTAGATGACAGCAATCTCCCTTTGGTGACCCCAAATTCTTCTACTGGCTACTAAAGAGGCATAGTGTTTCATTTCATGTGGATCTCAATTTTTACATGCAGTGAAGCCTAATAAGCTTTCTGGACCTCCTCCTGGGTACATAGGAGCTCACAGAAGGTGACCTCACTGCTGCAAAGCCTTGGTCTAAGAGCACAAATGTGAGTCATTCACAGGAGCAAGTGAGGCATCACAGTCACACTATGCTGGGCAAAGTCTTTTATAAGGTTATACCCCTCCTCCCCAGTACTAGGTGACCGATTAAAAAGCTATTAACACTTTGTTCTCGCCTGGCCTGTGTTGCACCATCAATCTCTACAGGGGTCTTGCAGCATCCTATGCGGCAGCCTGCTCTGGTTGCAGGACGATACATGGCTGCTTGGACAGGGTGTGACAGAGCAAAGGACACACACACATGATGGGTGGAAGAGCTGACAGGGAAGTGGAGAACATGAGTTCTTCTGTCTTTGCTGCCTAGGTGGACCTGTCGCTTCCCTCTGCTCCTCAGTCTACCACCTCTAGGATAGCCAGCTGTAACACTGTTTCTGTGTGCACCACTTCTACACCTACACAGGAGATAAAGAGTAGTATTGTAAAAAAATACTTCAGCCAAAATATTCATCCCTGCTTGGACTTCTGAATTCAGATACTCCTTCCAAAATCCCTTTTGTTCTTTGATTTCCTGTCCCTGCCCCTCACCCAGGTCAGCCACGAAGCCTGGGGCTGGACAGAGATTATCAGCAGAGATCATATTTCTAGAGAATGGCCTTTCCTCCCCTCCTATTTCCTTTACAAATTTACTCTGAGAGAATGTTTCATTTAAAAATTTCTCCAGCAGCATTTTCCAGGTGGAGACGCTGGTTTCCGTTCGCATGGGATTGCCATCCCCTCCCAGCTGGCTCTCCTAACAGCGTTTGAATTCCTCGATCTCAACAGCAGGCAGACTGCAGGAAAGTGGTGGACTGGTGGATGGGGGACGCTTGCTAGGCACAGGAAGATTGGCAGGAGCATTAATGAAGCTAACGAGATCCCGTTGGGCTTGGCATAGCATATTCTCAATGACTTTGTCTTGTTAAAAAAAGGTACATGTGTGGCTATAATCAACTTGGACTAGTGCAGTGCCTTGTCTGGACTGCAACTAAATCAAGAATCAATTAGTAGATCATTAGTAGATGGCTTCATTGATAGAGTTCAGAGTGTGCAACTCTTGTTAAAAGCCTCTGAGGGGGAAAGACAAGATTTATAATGGGACCTCAAAGGTGACCTTCCTCCAGCCTATGGTTAATAATATCCAAGAAAATATAAAATTAGTGTGCTAAATTCTGCATATCATAAAAATATTGCTAGTGTGATAAATAAGGGTTCCTGAAGAACTAGTGTGATTTCAATGTTTGGTAAGCTAGGCTCTGGCTGGATGCTGACTCACTCAACCAGACACAGGGAAAGCAGCACTGTGACAGACAGGCTCTTAGAGAAGGACAGGAGAGCATGAAATCCCAGAGGAGCATCACAATTAAAGGTGTGTAGCTGGGGCGACACACTAAGAACCACTGCTGTTATTATATACTCTGCAGGTGAGACAAACACTTGAAGTTTGCTCAATTTCAGGTAAAAGTATGCTAAAAAAATGGGTTTATAGCACAGCCATAAAATACAATCCAATCTGCCTTAAGGGCACGAACTGCTCAGTTGCTAATCTCCTCAAAGAAAAGATTAAGAGATGACTACATCAGAGTCAGAAAGTACCTGAGGAAAGAGGCTGTGGCAAGTAAAGGACTCCTTAATTCTGCAAACAAAGAAGAAACAAGAGCCTACAGCCATCCATTAAAACATGACTTACTCATATTAAAAAGATGGTATTAGAAGCATAATTAATCACAAAATCACAGAATGGCAGGGGTTGGAAGGGACCTCTGGAGGTCATCTCAGCCAACCCCCCTGCTTGAGTAGGCACACCTAGAGCAGGGGGCAAAGGACTGCATCCAGGCGGGGTGTGAATGTCTCCAGGGAAGGAGACTCCACANGAGATGCTCCAGTCCCCTGATCATCTCGCTTGCTCTCCACTAGTTCCCTGTCTTTCTTGAACTGGGGGCCCAGAACTGGACACAGCACTCCAGATGTGGTCTCACTAGGGCAGAGTAGAGGGGCAGGATGACCTCCCTCGCCCTGCTGGCCACACTCCTTTTCATGCAGCCCAGGATACCATTGGCCTTCTTGGCCCCGAGGGCACAGCGCTGGCTCAGGGGCACTTGCTGCCCACCAGCACTCCCAGGGCCTTCTCAGCAGAGCTGCTTTCCAGCAGGTCAGCCCCCAACCTGTACTGGTGCCTGGGGTTGTTCCTCCACAGGGGCAGGACCTTGCACTTGCTCTTGTTGAATTTCATGAGGTTCCCCTTGGCCCAGCTCTCCAGCCTGTCCAGGTCTCGCTGGATGGCAGCACAGCCTTCTGGTGTATCAGCCACTCCTCCCAGCTTGTTATCATCAGCAAACTTGCTGAGGCTACACTCCATCCCTTCATCCAGGTCACTGATGAATCCGTTGAACAGGACTGGACCCAGCACAGACCCCTGGGGAACACCATCTTCTGGCCTCCAACCACCCATGCAAGTTTGCACCTGTGAGGCACAGCCCTGAGCCCCCAGCTCCAGTCCTGACCCTGATCCTTCCCATATTATGGGAAATAGGATGTTTTGCACTCTACAAAGACTTGAGTACCTGGGTCCTGAACATGGTGGTGTGCCCTGCTCCTGCCATGGCCGTCATGCCCTGCCTGCTTCACTGCTGAGGGTCACACGCTGCAGCAGCAGGGAATGGACGGAGGAGGTGGAAGCTGGACTTGGCTGTGTCCAGATGGTGGTGCCAGGGCAGCCGCCAGGGGAGGCTGGTGCTGCTGAGCAGCTCCAGCAGCCTGCACTGAGTGCGTGGCTAGCATGCAGGGCACTCCCGCACTTGGCAGGAAAAGGCTCAGCACAGGGGGCAGAGTCCCCCTGCAAATCCCCATTGGTCAGCCTGAAGCAGAATCCACCCCCAGCCTTACCTGCTTGAGCAGCGAAAGCCAAATGGGCTCAGGGAGGACTAGGCTCACACCTGTGGACCTGGAACCTCCACAACCCTTTGCTCCCTCTCCCCACACCTGACCCTGCCCATCCCTCTCTGCATCTTCCCTGCCCTGATGATCACATTCTGCTATTTGTGGCTTCCAGTTAGCCTTCTTGTAGCTAATCATGGCAGTGTGGGCTACCCCGGGCTGCCCCAGCATAGCCAGCCATGCCCTACACAGAGCAAACCCATGGCAAGCATGCCTGCTGTTTCCAGCTGAACCTCCAATGCCTCCCGAGCGCAACTGTCTCCCATACCTGACTTTTAGGCACTTCCCACATAAATCGTAGAGGCCAAAACAACTTTTTCCACCTTTTAATATTCTTCTCCGCAAAACTCACATCCTGACCGCAACACTTCTGGCCAAGCGGTCTGCTGACATGTTTCCCCAGGTTTACATAAACTGCTGGTGCAGACAAGCCTCTAAACGGGTGAGGAGGAAAATCCCTTCCCACTGCGTCCCCAGCAGGACTGGGTGGAAGAGCTGACACACAGACAGGAGCTCAGCCCCGCAGTGGAGCCGCTCGGCATGGGCCCTGCGCTGTGTGATGTAAGGAGCTAAGTTTGGACAGGAGAAGTCCCATGCTGGGCAAACCTCATGGACAATTTTAGCCAGTGAATGAGTAAGCAGAGGTTATGTTCTCAGCTGAAACCCCTGCAGCATGCAGGTGACAGCAGCAGCATGTGAGCTGGGTGGGGGCTTCGCTCAGAGCTCAGGCATCTCCCCTGGCATTCGCTGTGCTGCAGGCGGCAGAGCCTGGATCCAGTCCACACTGCTCACAGAGGGATGGTGCCACATGTCTCCCAGTCTCCTCCCAAATTTGTTTTCTCAGTCATAAAAATTATGGCTGGGTGCCAAGTTTCAGAGGAAAAAAAAAGTCCAGCATACAGCAATATTCAGGAGCATCCAAGAGGATTTTAGCTGCATGAATTCAAACCAACAACCTGCCCATTCAGATAAACGAATGACTGAGCCTGATAAAAACTTGGGCATCAGGTCAGGAATGTGAAGCTGAAACAAAGGCTCTTGCTACAGCTCTGCTTGGGTAAAGGAGTCAGAGAGCTCCTGCATCCCTGCAGCCTCTCCCTCTACATGTGCAGGAAGGCCGGTGGAGCAGGGCTCAGACTCGTCACTGTCACCTGCTGTGGGAATTTTTCCTTTTCTGTGCATGGCCTGAACTGTGCATGAACCATCCGAGCACAGGGACACAGCCTCCGTCTGACCCAGGCAGCCGATGCCAGCAGCAACTGCCCATCTTCACCAGGGAGAAACGAGGAGCAGGAACACATGAAGAGCTCTGGTCTGCAGTGGCACTGCAGCGACAGGGCTCTGTGCTGGCCCTCTCTTCGCGCACAGGCAGGGGCAAGCAGAAGTATGTTTGCTGGGACATGGGTCATGCAATAGGATCAAGAAGGATGCTCTGTACCCCCCAGCATTGTGCATCCCCTTGCCCACCCTCTCATCTTGACAACTCTTCAGGGAGAACCGAGCGGGCAGCCCAGGGGAGGGTGGGCAAAGCTGCACTGGGCACTGGCACTCAGGCACAGCTGCAGCTTGCAATGGGCAGCTCCCAGGGCACCTAGGAAAAGGACGTGAGAGACCAAGGACATGTACGACACCATCAAACTCTGTCCCTGGAGAGGTCCCAAAGGAGCAGGGCAAGGCAGGAAATCCATCCTCATGCTGGTTGGGCCCTCCCCTACCTAAACCAGGCGCTTCAAGTCCACCCCTCCTGTCTGACACAGAAGCTGGGTTCGCTTGAGCATTAAGAAGGCAAAAAGCAGTAATGCCACAAAGACCACCAGCTTCAGCACAGCACACAGAGCCTCCCCTCCCACCCAAATCAGCAGCACCCACCGCAGCAGGAGGCAACACAGGGACTGCCGGGGAGCAGCAGGCAGGGAAGACCAGGGGCTGGCCGGGAGCAATCTCACCCCCACTGCTGGTTTAAAGCTGTCATGAGCACATTGTGGAAACTCACCTAGAGCAAACCCACAACACTGGCACTGGCACAGGTCTGGGGAGGGCTCTTGGGGGCAGGCTGCTGCCTGGGGCAGTGCAGGGGCCCCACCTTTCCTTTCTTTCTTTCTTTCTTTCAGAGAACTCAAGGCACCAACATGTACGCCTTTACTTCAATCTAACAATCACAGGAGAATTCAAAGCCAAAAGCAAAACGACTTCTCCAGCACTGGCAGCTCTAAGGCTGATATGCTGCTTTCTGTGACAGTTCTAACGATCTTGGTTAAGCCACACAGCTCTTGCTTAGCAGCTGGACATGGCTCCTGCTGCCTAATCAGACTGCTCGCAGTCAAACTGGCCGACATCCAATGTTATTGTTCTCAATGGCTATTTGGGGACCCAGCTCCAGTGAACATGGTGTTATCAGGTTCCTTGGGTGGGCAAGTGCTCATGCTACAAGAATTAGTGCAAGTGCCACGGGACAAGTGGGCCTTGCAGAGCAACACGCTCTCATCGTCAGGGAGCATCATCCAGCAGCCCTTATCAGACCCAGCCTGGCTGAACATAGCCACATTATTTTGCACTAAAAGTAGTTGCCTATTTTGCACTAAAAAAAAAAATAAAAAATTCCTTTTAGAAGGAGTGTGACTGGCCTGACTCCCTCCCAGGTATATTTATGTTTGATCACAGCATCACTACAGCCATCAGCCTCCACTGGCTTGAAGAAAGAGCTGGCAGATGTGCTTGCATGCTGGGGACATCTCCCCGTTTCCCAGGCTTCTCAGTATGTGGAAATGCTCATGTACTTGGAGAGGAGTCACTGAGTCCGAAGAGAAGAAGGGAAGAGGCCAGCCGTCTCCCACACCTCTTGCCAGCTGCTGGCTTGTCCCACAAACAGTATAGCATGCCAAGGCTCTTAAAAATCACAAACTGAATTGAAACACTTTTGCTTACTTTAAAATCCAACAGAGTGTGGAGTTGGTTCTGGAGGTGCACGAAGAGCAGAGCGAATATGCACAGACAGGGAGGAAAGACAAGGGGCTATTGGAAGCACCCACCCACTCAAGTCCCAGGGGAAATAAAACAGCACAGCTATTTACAGACATGCAGGTAACTGTCACGTTGTAACTAAACCAACAGCCTGTGCAAAGCTAACCATCTACCCGCAGTTCTAAGAAAAAGTGGGATTAATTCCTGTAATTATAGCCCATTGAACTTGGGAGGGGGAAAGGAGTGAGCAATTTTTCAAGAGCCCTATTTACAGACTAAATACACACCTCAGAGGACAGGGAAAAGTCAACAACAGTCATAACTCCACAGAGTGATGCTGTCAGAAGTGCCTCTGGTCTGAGATGTAAATACCCAGCCTCAGGTCAGACTAGCTCAGAATGCACTGGCTCCTGTGTCCTCCTAGGGCAACTCTTTGCTGCTGCCCTTAGCATTCCAGGCCCCCCCAGCACAACAAACTGGGCAGCTCTGACTGATCCTCTTCCCTGCAGGAAGCTCCACACCCTTGCCAAAAGTGCTGAGAGTGAAGACATGCTTCTGCTCTCTCTCCAGCCTCTCAAGGTCTTTAAATAAACAAACTGCCCAGTTCTGCCCCGTTTCACTACGTCACATAGCTTGGGGGCTTGCACACACTTTGCTGTACCACAGCACTGGTGTCCAATAACAGATCTCATCTGTACTCTTCTCTCCAGCTCATTGAATAACTAGGTCTGCTATGAGAACAGTGAACAGAAAACGTAAAACGCTCCGAAACTCAGACTCTGTGCTTGCATAGATCTTGCACAGGGGCAGACAGGTTTTACCTTGGACATCACAGCCAGATAAAGGCATATAAGAGCTGCTACCTGGACCAGATGGGCATCATACCTTAAAAGAGAGAGATTTTCCTTTTTTGTTTCCTTGGTGGTAGATAAGAGAGTTCAGAAAACATTATTTTTCAGCATATAGAGCTATAAGATAAGTAATGAGAGTTCAACACAGCCACGGAAATTAAAGTTACATTGACAGCAGCAGACACAGCTCCCCAAGCAAGTTACCCTCGGCTCACATGAAACCAAGAGATGCATTTTCAAAGCAGCCCAATGCACAGAAGTGTTTAAAACCCTCAGATAGCTTTGAAAATCTCCACCACAGCTTTTCTCCCTGGGAGGGGGAGGGAAGCAAACAAGCAGGACAGACTCCCAGGAGCCACAGCTCAGCCCAAGCGATTTCCACGCAGCTGCTCTGCTGCCACTGCCTCCGGAATTACATTCTCCTGGAATTAAGTTATGGCACACTCTGGAATGAAAGTGGTTTGTAAAAATCACTATAGTTCTGCTCTGCAATAACTCCTGTGACATAATCTTAATGTATCAAATGGATTTCTTGCAGACCAAGAAAACCCTGCACCCAGATGGCACTGCCTACCCCCGTATGCTGCTTGTTTTGGAGCATGAGCGGGTGCTGCTCGAAGGCACTAAGAAGCTCTCTGCTCCAGTGCCACAGCACCGACAGCAGCAGAGGAAGCCAGGGAAAAAAAAAACAAAACAAACAAACATAAAAAACCAAACACAAACCACCCCAACAGAAAACGGAATTTGGTCACTTTGCCACAGCCTGGCTGCCTTTGCTGATGCTGCCAGCAGCAGCGCTCAGTACAGAGCTTGGTTCCATCTGGGAAGGGGATGCTCATCCCATGGGAAACATGCTGACATTTCAGTCAGATGACAGGCATGGCCACGCTGAGCCAGGCCTGCAGGAGGGTAAGATCCTGCACAGCCCACAAGCATGCCAGCTCCCTGCTGCCCAGCTCATCCCCACTCACCGCCATGTACGGCCGGCACCCTGCATCCCGTGTTTTGGCAATGGAGTCCACAAGCTGTCCACTAATGCCGAAGTCACAGAGTTTAATATTTCCATTTCTGTCCAGAAGAATATTGGAAGGTTTGATGTCTGCAACAGAAAGAAATTTAAACCAGTAAGTCACAGCTGGAGCTTTCAATTTCAAGAACAGCAGCTGCAGAGAATCGACACCGGCAGTGCTGTGCAAACACCATCACCCCTTGGCGTGGGGCAGGCAGGCAGCAACTGGATGTGCTCACCACTGCTGAGGATCCTCATGGGGAGCAAGAGGAGATGGAGCCAGCCCCAAAGATGCCACATGTCTGGAGGCAGAGGCAGACACCCAACCACCCTCAAATTACGCTTTTATGGAAAAACACAGACTGAAGGGGCAATGAAACAGCCACTGGGAACACACTTGTGCAAAACCTGTACTCACACTCATGGCAGTACATGTGCTAAATACACTTTGACTTGAAGCAAAGGCCACTTAAAATCGTTGCAATTATTTTTGTAGGCAAGAAGAAAAGACATGAACTCACCTCTGTGAATGATTTTCAAGTTTTCTTTTAAGTGGTTTAGTGCTTTCACAGTCTAGGAAAGAAAAACAGATAAAAATAAGCAAATGTCGTAACATTCTTGTGATTATTAAACTTCTGGAGCTCCAAAAAGGGGGAAAAATATTTAATATGTTGAGATATCAATGCTGTAATATTCCATGTAACAAAAGCATTTTTCTCCCAATCTTTCCTGCCAACTGCAGGTGATATAAGAGAGGGCATGTGCTTAAGTAAACACACACCACTTGTAACCTGGATGGAACACTTTCTGGGAGAGGGGAGCAGGAGGTGAAGTCAAGCGATTTCTGATGTTAATTATCTTGAGTAATAACTTATTTCAAGCCCTATGCTGTACTTTTTCAGTAGGTAACAACTGTTCCCATTCCACTGGCTGAGCAGCAGCACTGTGGGGAGCAGCAGAGGCGGCTGTTCTGATTTAACCATTCACCATTAAGTGGAAGAGACACTATGGGAGCCTGATTTCACAGGGTGATTTAAAAAAAACCCTGGAAGTTCACTATTTTAATTCATTTAGCTTCTGCTGAAAAGACAGTTGAAACCAACGGCCAAAAGACTGCCTTGAAGACGGTGGTAAGAGGGTGTTTGTGTTGTGCTGCAAAGTGCTCTGAAGCTGCACGACTGTAAGGATGAAGTCTAGCACCAAGGAACAACTCCCAAAAGACTGGTCCTTCCTGCTCATACAACCCTGTGTTCAAGTGTTTAGGTACGTAAAAGCTCTGGCAGGCTTTGGGGCAGCTGAAGTGCTGTCTCCTCCTCACTGCCCACCTTGCTCCTCCAGCGCAGGGTTCTGCTCCAGCAGCAGAAGCTACTATATCTCTCTGAACAACAAGGCATCAACTGATTTTTAGGCAGGCACACAGTGGAATGAGAGTGGATGGCCTCCTTGGACCCGAGCCTCAGCAAGAGAAAGCCTGCTGGACTTAGTGACTGAATGTTGGTTTAAATCCCAGCTGACTCTGCCAGAAGCTTCTACCCTAACCCTCAGGCAGGTGAAGCAGAAGCTCACAGCTCTTCAACCTGGGGTAACAGAGCTCTAACACAAAATGAAGGGTGGCTGGCAAAGCACACCAAGCTGTGAGCTGCAGCACATACCCCACCTGCAAATGATGGGGCTACCAGGGCACATAGATCTTCTGGACCTGGAGGCCCTCAAGGTCTAAGATACTCAGGGCCAGTATTCTCATACCAGAGTTATTAAATACCATTCCCTCATTTTTTTTTTCTAGAAAAAGGTGGACAGAAACAAACCTCAGACAACAAGATCTAGTCAGAACCTGTCTCAGTTCCTAAAGCACAGGAGCCTCCTGTGCAGAGGACCTCCCTCAGGAGCTGCTTAGACTGGGCAGCCTTCAGGTGCAAATGTGAAGGAAGGAGAGCAGCATTCGATGAGCAGCCCACGACCTCCCACACAGCACAGCTGGGCTTCACATCCCCAGATCTGTTGTGGGTCATGGATCAGGTATGCAAAATTTTAGCTTACTCAGTCCATCCCTCACCCCCAGGTCAGGAACATCTGAGGTGGTCATTTCCCCAGCTAGGAGTTAAAGCTTTGGTGTGCTTTCAGAGTGCTGTCTGCACAGGGTAAGTAGAGAGACACCCTTTGAGAGCTTCAAAACTCATCTCAAGCCTCTGACCAAACTGTCTTCATCAGGCAAACACTTTGCAAGGTCTGTCTGAGCCAAAACGTGGGCCAGCATGTCAATAATACCCTCTAACCCTAGAAGAAAGGCTCTCCTTTTCTTTCTCCCACAGAATTACATATAACTCCAAGCAGACCACCCTGGAAGGATACACCTTACCCACCCATTTCTTGTCTGTCTCAAGCCTTGCTTTGGCCAGTGATACATTTAGTTGGTTGGGGGTAAGACAACACATTTCATGGGCTGCAGAAAAGCCACTGTCTGCCTTTGGTAGGATTTTCAGTCTTGGATATAAACATCTAAATACATGATAGTACCTGAGCTGTTAAGGCAGCTGTTAGCTGTAAGAAGTGGCAGCAGGTCCAGGTAGGCTCAACATTTTATAAAGACGCCCCTAAGAAGACTGAAGTTGTTCTTCTCCCAAGATCAGGCACTGAGCAGAATTTGCCCATATCCTTTCAAGAGGTGAAGGTCTGCTTGCTGAGCACCTCCCCATCACTCTGACAGCTCAGGACACCAGCTTTACTGCGGCATTCACATGCTGAAGCCAATACAGAGGCAGTTTGCCCATCTGTCACCAACACAGCATGGCTCCAGCGTTCGCTCACATTTCCCCCCGTTACTGCTGAACAGTGCTTCACTTCTACAGCCTTTCATCTTCCAGCAGCCTCGCTGAAGTAATTCGTTTGGCTTGGCCTTGATTTTTTTGTTGGGCCAGGACTTCCACGTTAAGAAAACATCAACCAGGTTCTCTATGTTGAAGACCCACTTGTACTTTTGGGAGCCTTTGCACAAGGCTACTAGAGGTTTCCCTGGACTGGAGTGGCCCAGTGTCCCCTGCAGAAATCCAATGGGCCTGACAGATCTTTACGGGCAGCAGCACAACAGAGGTTTCAGGATACCTTTTAACACCCCTTCCTCCACGGCCAAAAGCCAAAAGTTTGTTTTGCAGGGCCAAAACTTGCTCTTGTGTTTAGACAACTAAGGGTTCTTTTTGGCACAGCCAAGGATAATTTTACAGGGCTTCTTAAAGGGAGACAGTGGGCTCCACGTAGCACAGCTGCACTCAGATAACCCTGGGTGGGATTCAACTCACTTCACCACCTAAGGCACCACAAGATGGGAATTCAGCTCCCATACAGAGGCACGAATCTCTCCCCACTGACTCGAGAGAGAAGGTAGGCAACTCACTGAGATCAGACCCTTATTCTCAAATAGTCTGGTGGGGTTCACATGTCCTGGCTATAAATGCCCAATCCCTTTTTCCTTTAGAAACAAGGGA
The DNA here is from genome assembly GCA_013400875.1 of Anhinga rufa. Classification (NCBI taxonomy): domain Eukaryota; kingdom Metazoa; phylum Chordata; class Aves; order Suliformes; family Anhingidae; genus Anhinga; species Anhinga rufa. The sequence goes on from VZTV01011832.1 coordinate 14,279, forward strand.
AGGGGAGACAGCTGATCTTAGGCACCTTCCTTGGGATGAGCAACCTGTGCCCAGCTTCCACTGATGCCACCACCAGTGCACATGAAGAGATCCCTGAAGAGGGGGCTGGCGCTTATGCTGTCAGCACCAACGTTCAAGCAGACAGAGTGGGAGGCTGGTCCTGGGGTCTCTACAAACTGTTTACAGACCCCAGGACCTGCTTTTCCATCATGCAATATGCTATGATAAAGTAATTAAAATTGTGGTGCAATACAACAGCAGCTCTGTGGCACGCAGATCTATCAGCTTTTTCACATATCAGTGAAACAGTTCTGAATTTTTCACATGAGCTTCAAAAACATACACAAAAAGGTTTAACAAAATACTCACAGCTAAAGTGATTTTGCCTAGGATTTCTTCTGGAATAACATCATCTAATACACTATATACATATTTGTAAAACTTATCAAACGAGGTAGACATGAGCTCCATACAGATCCAACAGTCACCCTGCAAAGAGAAAAGAATTTGTTACTGTCAAGATAAAAATGGAGAAACAAAAATCCAGAGAGCATAAAGAGATCCCTTGAATCCAATAAAATACATTAACAGCAATATGCATTTGACAGGAAGGATGGAATTCATCTTGATAAATTTTAGCAATGGAAGACTCGCCCCTATATGCACCTCTCCCCTACTCCATTCACCAGCAGAGGAATCTAACTGACCAGCTCAGACCTGATACTACATTTTAGATGCCTGTATCTAGACGAATCCAAGTCTCAAAAACTGTTTGGCTCTCCAGGAGGCTGCAGGCACAGTAAAACACCAGCATGCACAGTAAGACTAAAACCAAAAATCCCTTCAGTTTATGACTACCCTGCAAAGGATAGAAGACATTTCACACAACATTCAGAAATATCATCTAAGCAAGAGAAAAAGAAAATAACCCAAGTATGTGGGGTCTTTTGTTGATTTGCATCTTAGAGTTAAATGATTTAAATGCAGAAAATTGTAAAACATACTAGTATCTGTGTTAAACCAACCTAAGCTTAACTACCATAGGAGAAAAACATACCCTTTTATCAAAGTCTCTCCTGAGATCTGTAAATTGACCCACTCGCAATGGATTCGCTGGGGATGAGAAATGGATCCCCACAATACAGAAGGACTTAATCTTTTGTTTTAGTGTGTATCTACCATGTGGGGATGGACAGCTTAGCCATGGATTGATCTTAGTTATTTTCAATTTTTTCGAATATTTTACCTCCAGCTGATGATGACAGAAGGCTTTGCATGAGCTATTTCTGGAGACTCTCATGCACTTCAGGCAACTCTTCATTGCTAGAAATACTAAATCAGACGTGTCCCCACCAGAAGTGACATACCTATCTTCTACAGGCTGTATCACAGTGAGTGTTAAAACTGCATCAGCTGTCAAAAGCTAAGTGCAGAATGGAGTTGATTAGTCTGGGTGTCTATCCTGGCTAAACACCACATAAAACACCTGTTTTATGGAGCAGCACCTTGTGCAGGCAGTGCTGTCTTGGGCTGCCTGGGTGGCTCAGAGCACAGGGTGCCTGTCTGGTTATGACTAAGCTGCACACTCCTGTGATATAAGAAGCAAAAAATAGAGGAGAAACTTCCCCAAGTAATTATCCTACAGAGGGTAGATTTTTCCTGACCAGACGAAACACAAACCAACTAAACTCTATGTTAATACATTGAAATGAAATTAGGAAAAAAAACTAGGCTATGGACATGCTGGGTGTGTGACAAAGCCCCGTGTTCCTATCCTNTATCTCCCAGTGCTCATGAGAGTCAGGAGCAATTCTTGAGTTATATTTAGCTGATGGAAAAGATTGCAGAGCCACAGGTTTTAAAGCCAAAAAGGGCTTTTCTGCCACTCAGAAAGACCTCTTGTGGAACACAAGCCAAGGAACTACATCCACCAAGATGCCTCTAGTCCAAATGCTCAGTTTAGTGGGAATAGAAGTGCCTAGCAGAAGTGCTATCAAACACTGCACACTGTTGTCAGCAGAGGTGTAGCAGTGCCACCCAGCTTGGTCTTGGGCTCCTCACACATGTGCAAGGCTGTTTTCAGCAATACAGACAGCAAACTGCCAGGAAGTGTCCCCAGCGTTATGGATGCTGCTGCTTCAGTCACAGCGAATCTATCACCATCTCCTGCTAAAGGAGGGATGCTGCCTTCGAGACGAATAGAACAGAACAGAATAGAACAGAGTATTTCAGCTGGACGGGACCTACAATGATCAT
>VZTV01011833.1:0-17347 GCA_013400875.1 Anhinga rufa
TAAAAACAATAAATAACATTTGAAAGTGGATCAGATTCCTTTACCTTCAGACATGTGAAGGGCCAGCCAGCCTAGCCAGCACAAGGAGCACAAGGATGCTCATGCAGGGAGTAAAAACAGATAACTACACTGTGAATAATACCACGGACATAAGAAAGCATTCAAGGAAATACTACTGTTGATGCAGTAAAAAAAAAAAAAAAAAAAAAGGAAGACAAAANGGCAGACAAAAAATGTGAAAAGACTCAGAAAGAAATTGTTGAATGGGAGAATTAAAAAAAATAATAATTCAAAGAACACCTTTCCAAAATCGCAGTTAATATATTTGAACACTAGCAAGTCCCATGGGGGTCTGCAGCTCTCTGCAAGCCTCTGAGCAGGCACAAACACAGCACAGCATCCATCCCTCCGCAAGGGCCGAACCCAGCACAAGGCACTCTCCAAAACCCAGCTGCTCTGTCTTCTCCTCTTGTAAAGTTTCTGCTACAGGGAATGTGATGATGTCAGTCATCCTCTAGAAACTGGGCAGTTTTTATAAGCTAAGGGAAAACAAAAAAATTCTGGAGGTATTGTTCCCTGGGCGGGAAAAAAACCCTACAACTGACCGAACAAAAACAAAAACACAAACCCAGATGGCTCACAAAGGGAAAAAAATTTAAAAGGACCACAAGATCCCCAGCCTAGGACCGAAACACTCTCATACCCTTACAGCAACGCTCCAAACAAGAGAGGTAACGCAGGTAGGGGATGCTCACAGTGAGGTTGTCATTCTGCCATTTCTTTTCGAGTATCGTAATTAAAAGAATCAAAATATGGATTATAGCTCCTTTGCTATGCTTTGTGCTGAAGTTGAGGAAGGTTCACTTGCCACCAGATATTACGAATTTTGCCTGCACTTTTTCTGCAGTTTTTACTTGTACATATGCAGAAGCATAACAAAATTCAGCATGAAGTGGCTGAAGTTGCAAGCTACACGCAAGGCAATAAAACGGCAACTCGGTCCCCAAGACTGTCAAATCTAAGGGTTAAATAAAGCAACCTTTTCCGAAGCAAATCTTAAAATTAATCTTGAAAATTACTCCTTGTAAGTTCCCGTACTCCCTGTAAGCTCCCATACTGAGGTTCACCTCCCAAAAAATTAGAAAAACCAGGACAAGCTAGTTCAACATGCTTTATGAGAGCAAAACTTGAGCAGCATGCATTAGCAACTCATCAGCTATTAAAATCACAATATTCAGCATGGATGTTAGCACAAATATACATTTTTTCTAGTTCTTTATATCCTTCTCATCCTGGCTCTGCATTTTTCATCAAAATGTTTTCCAGCCACATGAATCACAAGGGTGTTGGCCCACTTGTGTGTCTGCCTCTTCACGTGAGAGATACCAGCACGCAGCTTTGCAAGTGTAGCTCAGGACACAGCGGGCCATAGTGATATACCCTGCAACTGACACACAGAGACCAATGCAGTTCTGGAAACAGCGACATTTTGCCTCCAGATTTTGAAAAGTCTGCTCCACCGCCATCTCTACAACCCCGTGCCATCCGCGTTAATGACAACATCCTCCCCAGAGTCAGCGCTTCCATTCAGCACCCTGCGACTGCCACAGGAAAGAGAGCTTCTTGCAACACGCTGCCGCGGTTTTGCGTGTAGGCAAACACGAATTTATCCTTGTGATTTTCTATGCCAAGCAATATCAAAGAATATAGTACACGCACAGGTGGTTAAAATATTTATGGAGCCTGTGTGTGAAAACAGCAGCCCCACAGCAGGTTGGAAACACCGTTCTCCCAGGTCTGCCTGTAACATTTGATGGGTATTGCCTTGGGTAATCATGTCCAAGAAGCCAGTTTGGCAGACGCCTTCAGTAACCCTCATCACATAAAATACCGCGCTTTCATGGCAGCACTGCTGCTGTTTCACCAACCACGTGCCCAGCAGGATGATGCCACCAAGGCAGTGTTCACTGCGTGGTGCAGACCCTCCACGTTTCTCCAACCCATCAGTATGTGAGCACTTCGGCAGCTGCTGAAAAACCTGGCTGCAGCCCTTTCAAAGAGACATACAGCACATAGTAAGACGCCCGATATCATAATATCACCAGGAAGAGTTCAGCTGAAGACACTTGAGCTGTTGACCCCTCCTGCAGACTCAAGAGAGCTGAGCAGCGTCCTGGGCTGACATGACACGTGCAGCAGCAGGCCGAAACACAAGCAAATGCACCCTGTACCACAATCGACCTCATAAAAGAACCTGCCCATGCACGGGGGAGCTCTGCTTGGTAAACTTGAATCCATGCTGCTTCTCCAGACTGACAGTTGTAGAGGACAAACAGCAGTTTGCTGCCCTCGGGTATGGAGAGGCCTCAAGTATGGAGACTCACAGCTATCAACATACTCAGTTGCCAAGTCTATGTCTAGGACTGGCTTGCCTTAATCATATAGATTTAATCTAGATCAAATACAAACCTCAGGTAAAATGCAAATCCACCTTTACATTATGCTCAGGTGATAGAGATGGAAGTAATGCAAGGCCCACCATACCACCACCTCTATGTTGCAGTGATGTGCAGCAAGAATCCTTTTCCATGAAGAATAGGGCATATTGACACAGCCGTTCTTGAGGCAATGTCAGTCAACGTTTCCAGTTGTCATGTACCATTTCCCCAGGCTACCAGAGGAACAGTCCTGAAAGGACCTCCCTGAGGTAGCCAACCTCAAGCAACCAGGCTATGGAAAGCAATCCTGTTATGCTTAACCCTAGCAAGGAGACAGTTTTGCTCAAAACAAAGAGCAGAGTCCTCCTGCAGAGTCCAGTCTGTCTATCTGAGATGTCTTCTACTAAGCAAAAAAAGCCAATTTTTCTTTATCATTCCCAGTAATAAATAACCTGCCCACTTTAGCTGGCAAAGGAAAAAAACCGCAGGCCTCAGAAACGTGATGCTGCAGCCAATAACAAGCTAGCTTTTCAAGGGCAAAAATGTTACGGTCTCCAGAACTGAAGAACCTGGTTTCGTAGAAGAGCAAATGCAAATAAAACAACATAAAAACACATGAAATGCATCTCTACTCTAGGTCCTTTCTTCTGACCTTCTGCAGCTACCCCTGCCTGCCTTAGCCCCTCCCTTACCAATCTCCCGTCCTCTGAAACACCCTTTGAAGTCCTACAGCCTTAATTTATATTCAGGAGCTTTTACTCATTGCTGCGCTCAAATGACTCCAGCAAACTGCACGTGCAGGTCACATGCGGCTTCAAAGACTAAAAACAGGATCCCCCAGTCCATCTGAACCGGTGTCTGTAAGCGCAGCTGACAAAAAAGCAGGAGAAACAGAGAACAGAAGGATAGTTAAACCGGATCATTCCATTTTGGGATTACAAACTTCTGATCATGTATTTCTGGGGCTGTCAGGATTCCTGCAGATTCCAGTAAAAGTTTTCCTTACAGGACTGCAAAGAATCAATCTAAGGATAGAATTATGGAGCTGAAATTAATTATTGTTTTAATTTCTAAAATCTGCTAAGCTTTATTTTTTTTAAGACTACTAAGTAGTCATTAAATATTTTTTAATTTAGATTATCATCAGTATAATTTCTTACGTAACCATTGATCTGCTCATACCCATAACTAACTCACTAACTCACTTACTCACAAAAGTGCTGGCAACCTTGAGCAGTGCCAAAATCCTTTTTATTTACCCCCAAATAAAGAAAAAAATGTTCAGATGTGATCATTCATTTTAACGGAAGTAAAATGACTCCATATACTGTTTTTTGCAAGATATCAGATCTTATAATCTGCCATTTTTCAAACCTGGAAAACTGACTACCTTTTCAGTTTTACAGAAAAAAAAAATGTTTTGTTTAATTGCTGATAAGTATTTGGAGAGAGTGCTTATGATGCAGTGCCACAGAAAAAAAAAAAAAGGGGTTCTTGTTTACTTTGGGATTATCTTCAATAAAGTTTTCACTCAACAGCAGAGTTGAAAATATCACCTTCCTACAGAGGAGGTGGGCAGCAGCTTGTTAATGAGAAACTTTGTGTAGCACCTTCAAGACTTTGCAGCATTTGCTTGGTTATATTTTATATGCCTTTACTATTTGTAATAATTCAAATGCAAATAAAATCCCACAATAATAAAAATATTTTTTTAAATTAAGATACATTTTCATTTGATTAAAACAGCTTCTACTGTTAAGTACAGTTAAAAAGATTGAGACCGATCTCTTACCCAGACAGGGCAGTCGTGTACCATCAGTCTGACATTTCCAAACACACAGGCTTGATACTCGGTAAAAACTGGGTTTCCAGCATGACTGGCAGACAAGCTGCTGTCGATCTGGGAAATCAGAGCACTTCTCCCGAGGTAGCTCAAAATCAGGCTCGGCTGCTGATTGTCCTCAGAAAAGCCATCTCTTTCATTCCCAAAGGCTACAATATTAACCAACCTAAAATAAAAATAATAAAGACAGAGCTGTGTTAACAAAGATGAAGGGCAGGGATAACAGAAAAAAAAAATAAAAATCCCCTTAAACCAAAACTAACATACTAATCCTTCCAAATCCTCTTCCCTCCCTAGATTTTAACAGCCCCGTAATCAACAGCAAAACACATACATGATCTCAGATCCAAGAGCAGGATGAGAGCAAAGCGGAAAAGAAACCTGGAAACGCCGCTTGCATTACAAATCCCCAGCTGGCTTGGCTTTTTATTTGTTGGTGTCCGCACTCAGCCTCGCTGCCGTGGTCTCTGGGGCTCCGGCCGCATTCCCTCCGGCAGCCAGTCTGGCTAGCTCGGTGCGGGCTACCCTGGGCGATGGGCTGTGGCTGGGACAGCGGCAGGGACAGCAGCAGCAGTGGCAGCAGCAGCCCAGGCACTGGTGGCTGTTCCTCGCCGGCTGTAGGTGAACTCCAAGCGCAAGGCGGGTGGCCGGCCGCTTGGTCACGGCCATCGCATCCTGACGTCAGTCAGCAGGAGCAGAGCACACGCAATGGGCAGAGCGAGCTGACGTTTCTGCAGAGCCAACGCGGTGCAGCCAGGTCAGCAAAGGCAGACAAAGGCGCTTGAGCAGAGCGGCGTCCGGCCCTGGGCAGGGGGCATTTGCAGGGTACGCTTCTGCTACTGCCCGGCGGAAAAGGGACCAACGTCGCGACGCCAGGTCGCTGCCAAGGCTCGTCTGCACCGGAGACACCAGCACCAAGGGGGCTGTCACAGCTGAAGGGCAGCAGTGGACCAAACCCTCTGTTGAAGTATTATTTTTTTTTTTTTTTAGGTAAATAGTATCTATTTTTTCAATATTAGCCTGATAATTTCTTAAATGCCCATGCAGATTTTTTTAGTGCTCGTGTGCTGCCTAAAGCGCCGTTTTCAAAAAGGACGATCTCTAATTATAATAAAATAAACACAGCTACCTGGAACCAAATCCGTTCTAAAACGGCATGTTACCTGTCACATACCGCTATACACATCCGCGTAAAAAACCAGAGTAAAAATATTTTAGGCACATTTCATGATAAACAAACACCCTCTATTATGTGAACACATGCTGCTGTTAATCCTGCGGGCAAGAACTCATTCAACACAGGTCTTGATACGATTATCCACAGAATAATTAACAGACCTTTGCCTGCAACAGTCCGTACTCTGAGAAAGGTGCTATTCCGCTATTGCCAAATGTGGGAGATGACCACTGATGCCACTGCCAAATTTTTATAACAATTTTGTATCGATTGGCCAGGCCATTTTTAAAAATCATAAGCGTTACAATCTGTTGTATGCTAATGAAGTCAAGTATTACTTTTTATATTTTTACTATAAATATAATATACATATACAAATATATAAAAATATTACAATATAAGCAATATAAATATATAAAATAGTACATAAATACTATAAATATACGCACACAAATACATGTATACGCAGACATATACATATGTGTATATATATGTACATGCATCTATATTACATACATTTACATATATATGTACACATATGCACACATGCAGGCATGCACACACAGAGAGAGCTGTAACACCAGGAAAAACTGGGCTGGTAAATGAGACAGCCCTAGTGAGAAGTGAGCCAATTACCCCAAACTCCAATTAGCATAGCTTAGTCATTGCTGTAGACCTAGCCCTGCCCAAAGGTGCAAAGGGCAGGGGTGCCAACAGAGATGGAGGGTCACAGAAAACACTTGTTTTCCTCTCACTCCTTCCTGGAACCACCTGGGAAGCTAATTAGGACTGCAAGAAGCATTAATTCTGGCAAATTATGCAGATGGGGGCTGTGGGATTCATTTCTCCTGATGAACAGCACTTAAAGCTTACAGCACTGAAATACCGTACTGTTTTAGTAACACTTCAGCAATCAGAGGATTTAAAACACCCTTTAAAAAGCAAGCATTAAAATTGGATGAAAACGCTGTCTGTTCTGCAAAAGTAGGTCCAAAATCCCATTTTTGTCTGCCTGGCTGAGGGACTGTGTGATACATTTCAAACAAACAAATAAAAACCAGAAACTAGTTCACTTTTGCAGGGTAGTAAACATCACGAATGGAGAAGCTGCTTTGGTGCTGCTACCTCAGATGCATTCTGCAAGTTACGTGGGCGCTGCAAGGGAAAGCCATAAAAGATTGTTTAACTGAGACAAGAGGATTATAGAGGATTGCTTGACTGTTCCCTGTTCGGCAATCTGGAAGTTAAATATCCTATGATCAGCAAACGTTTCAGCCAGGAGGCATTTGCCATTGCTGCGGACACACAGTGAAAAAACTGCAGAAAAGGGAGTCTTTACAGGGTTCAGAAAACAATGGCATATTTGGTCCTGTGCACTGTACACTGGAACATTACGATTTTGTTTCAAATTATTTCTGTCGAAGCTTTCCAGCGAGTATCCCAGATAAAGCAATGAGAACAAATGCACAGTCTTTGCTGACAAAAGGGTATTTTCCACGGCAAGAAGATAACTGCAGCCAAGCCAAGGAGGAGGATTTTTAACTTGTGGAGGCTGTAGCCTTACTTGCATAGATTCACATATGACTAACTGGCCTGTATTTTCAGGACAGTGAGGGGATCTAATGCACTTGGATTTAAAGTTGTGGCCAAGCCCACTCGTTAGCTGAGCTCGCGTGCTGCGCAGAGCTGCTGCTGGTGTTGTGAGCAGCTTTAGGTACACGAGAAACTACGTTGTTCTAGGAGAGGCAAATCTCCAGTCTGTTTTCAAAGACAGAAGGTGAGTCCAGGTCAGGGTAACACATTTTGGTGAACAGAGGTGTTTCTTCCCAGTGTTGCAAAATATAACCTGTGATGGGCTTGACTTTGCCGGTGCTCATCCGCACTACAGGGATTGCTGCTGCAAAGTCTGCCAGCCGAGACCTCCTGCACGGACAAAGCACGAGCAAACAAAAGCAGTTTTTCTGTTGCTGTGGCCATCTGCCACATTCAAACCAACAAAAGCCGCCTGTGGGCGGGAGAGCAAGGAATGAATGGCAGGACAGAGTTAAGGACCGCTAATATTTTTCAGTGCAACTATGACAGAAAAATGGTGTAGGGTTGATCAGGCTTGGAAGCACGTTTTCCACATGCACCCCCTGCCCGTGAATACTCCAGCCAGTTTCAGAGCTGGCACAGGCACCCTGGCCAGAGGTTACTGTCCCTCCAGCCGGACAGATTTCACTGCTGACTGCTTTGCACAGGTCACTGGTGGAGAAATCAAGGAAAAACAGCACAACCCCCAAGGATTTTGTACCGACTTGTGGAATTGCTATCCTTTGAGGCATTCAGGGTTCCACTGGAAAAAGTCCTTGTGCAATCTGAGCTCATTAGACGCGCTTGGAGTGGAGGCTGGGTTAAATGACCTCCAGAGGTCCCCTCCGACCTGAATTATTCCCTGACTCCCCGAATCCCCGAATCCCCTCCCTCCTGGAGAGCGACTGCTAAGCCCTGTCCTTCACTTCCTCTTCTTACACCAGATTTCAACCCAAAAACCAACCTCCCGTCCAATCTTGTGGCAACTTAGTTTCTTTACGAAGTTTAATAAGCTTTACAAAAAAGCTTCTCAAAGGTCTTTTGAAAATGCAAGAGGATTACTATGCCCACACGACCCCCTTTATCACCATACTTACTGCCCTTCCTCCAAATGCCAGTGATGCAGGACCTCACCGGAGCCCCTCTGACACCTTCCCAGCAGACTGCGTCCACCTGCGTGTCCCTTGATCAATTCTCTGTCACAGACTGTATCACCTCACCAGCGATGGCAACCAGCCCCATTGCTTCGGCATTCCCCAGGCCCCAGTAAAGTGGTTTTTGAACGTACTGGCAGCCTCCGATGGCACCTCCAGTGATAGACAGACCCCAGACCCAGTTCTGTGGTTTCTTATTGAGGAACACTCTTGTAAACGTTACCCGCTCCTGGATACTTATTAACATCTACTTTCTCTATTTTTTCTAATATTACTGTATCAGATCATGTAACATCAGCCCAATATTGAATCACAAATATGAAGCGGGTGGAAAATTATGTGATGGGAGAAGAAGGACAAAGAAAAATGGCACTTTTTCAAGGTAAACCAGATCCAGTCTGTAGCAGAACAGAACTGTGAAAGCAGGTCCTGCCTTGTAGAAACTCACTGCTAACACGGTGAGGGTGAGCCGTGGACTACCAGGAGCCAGCTCCGCGGCTGCCGTCCAGTGGAAGGACGTCCCTGCAAGCTTGCTGCCTTCGGTGGTGAGGGAGCAAGTTCCCGTATCACAAGGAGGGGACCCATCTGCTGCCTACACGCCTCAACCTCCTGCAGGGATGAAGGGCTGAAACACCACCACATGCCGCAGAAGACATCCCATTCATAGTGGGAAGAGTCCCCAGCTGTAGATGTACAGCTGCTCCGTGTAATTCTCATGTCATTGTTTAACAAGAGTTGTTGATTGCAATAGCATGCAGGTCAAAGGATCAAGAAAGAATTTTATACGTTATTTCTGCTGTTTTAGAAACAGATGCCGTCGTCCCAAGGTGGGCACGGACCATCACGTCACGCAGAGGAGCACCGTGCCAGCCCACGTGGCCACGACAGCCCGCCCTGCTTCTCCTGGCCGAGGCTCGTTGGCTTGGCCTGGGGCTGAGGCTGAGCTGCGGGGAGAGGTGGGCACAGAGCGAGCACCAGGAGGCACGGGGAAGGGGCAGGTGCTCCCCATCGAAGAGGTGGGGAAGGTCTCTTCTGCCAAACGTACTCACCAAACCACTCCACAGGTCTCTGCTGCCTGGGTGGCCCCTTCCACAAGGTGCTTGGAGAGGTGTGGGACCTCCTCGGCAGGAGATGCTCTTGTAGTCTGGGGGCAGGGAAGGGATGGCATATGATCAGCGTGTTTTTGAAAGTTCTGGGCTATTTTAATCCACTTTATGATCCCCTGGATAAGCGCTTAAGACTGAGTGACTCAGCGCATGATTTCTGCAGGGAGAAGTGCCTCAAAACTACTTAACGTGCTCCTGCAGAAGCTCTGCCCTTTGCCCACCCCCAGTTTTGTCCAGTAATGTATAAAGTTTCTAGTTTTTCTTACTAAAAACATATTACAGGGGGTGCAGATAGCACTTATTACATCAGGTAAGTGAAAATGATCTAGTAATGTCAGCTAAACATGTGAGTTAAGGTGTATTTTAAGAAAGAAAATTAAATAACAAAGATTATACCTAGATATACAAATATCTACCGTATAGTGTATGGACAACAAAACCAGTTATTCACCTATCAAAGTTGTAAGTTCTCAATGAGTCATAAAAAAATCTCACCAGGATTAAGTTTCCTGTTAGAAGTTACCTTCTAACTCTTCTTACACAGCTGCACTTATCCAGAATTAGAAGACAGAGCACATTTTTAGTTAGCTTTCCTTACACAGATGTGTAAGAAGAGTGTGTAAGAATGTGTAAGAGTGTGTAAGATGTGTAAGAATGACCTTCCAAGTGGTCATTGGGTGGCCATTGCGTATTTGAAAAATTGCTTTTGTTTCCAAAAATCCAAAGATCCAGTTCAGATCTACGCTTTAGATCAGCTGCATGTTTGTTCGTTTATCTTCTTTCTGCTTTCCTATTTTCCCTTCTGCTATGATTTCACAGCTCCTTAATTTCACAACTCCTAGTTCCTACTGGTTCTCAGCCTCCTCTGCTGCCTGTATACCTCTAGCTACAGAAGTGTGTATCAGGGCAGCAAGAGAGAGGTGTGGAAACTAAATGTTTTTCAGGGGTTTGAATGTTGTCCTTACTGCCTTCACTGTAACAGAAAATCACTGAATTTTAAACTCATAGCCTCCCCCATTCTTCTGCACTCCTGTATTACTTTTTCCAAAACTGGAGCACACACTCAGGAGATACTTGGCTGCTCGGGAGCCTTTGCTGGGTGATAAACTCTACATGCAATGTGAGAAATGGCAAGTGATAAAAGGACAAAAATGAAATGCCTTTATAAATGTTTTTTTTTAAGAGCAGAAGCCGGTGAACTTCTATTTTCCTGCCTCGGATCCTGGGTATATAATGCATAGTTACAGAACGGTTCCTTTTTGGCTGTCATCTCTTCTTACTGACGTCTCACTACTGAGCAGCCTATTTTCACACAACTAATAGGAATTTACAACCTTCAAGGCTTTCCTACCATCATTCCACTTCAGTCAAAATTTGATACTAAGGGCTGACAGATGGCAGGTATGGACAACATGACTCGCTAGGTGTTATGCCTCCTCTGGAAAGTAAATGGTTCCTTCTGAAGAGGAGGGAGACGGAAATTCACAGCACTGTGTCATTTTTTATTTTCAAAATAGTTTATTCGAATCTTTGTTGTTGTTGTCTTGGGGTTATGGGTTGTTTGGTTTTTTTAATATGAAGTGCACGTCTGCACTAAACACGTCACCTCTGAAATCACTAAGGAGGACCAGGACATATTCGGTAATTTTATCAAGCAAAAATTTTTCTCCAAACTGAAACAGAAACCTTGACTTAATCCATAAATCAGTATCATACTTCTAGCTGTACTTTCTCTAAGTTGAGGTAAATAAAAGTAACCACAAATTACCTTGTATTTGATGTTGGTCTGGAATTTGCGCAGATATAAACTGACCGATCATAACTAGATATTTTGCGGTAACTTGGTTCAGTGTTTATTGCTCTATTTATAGTATTGTAGTTGCAAGAGAAACGAGGCCAGAAGGCCAGACTGGTCAGCATGGAAGATGGTCTGCACAGAAACAACCGAAATAAATTAGCATTAAGGGCCTAAAATTTTCATACTGCAAAGAAAGAGCAAGAAGAGGAATTTTCCTATATTGTAACAATACACTGTTCTTGATACTGCAGAAAAACTAAAAGAATTGCCAGACAATTTGAAAAAGGAGCTGGCAAAAAATTGCAGGGAAAGTTCGTTGAGCTGGGTGAAAAGAACATGCATACAAGTTACATACCTGGCTTGTTTTCCACTCAGTGTCTACGAAGGCCTAGCAAACCTTGCAACCAGTAACCTGCCCAAAACTTCTATTTTACTTCTTGTATTTCCTTTTTCATGGCAGGTGTGGTGCTTTTCTGATGGCAGCATATGCATTATAAATTTCCATCTGCTTCTCTTCAGTTAACCTCATAGTAAAACATCACTCTTTTTTAATATAAAAAATGCAATTTTGTTTGAATTTCATAAATCTTTTTTCCTCCTTTCTTAATTTTTCTCTACTGAATCATGAGAAAGAACAAAATTGGTATTGTTTTCAAATATCTTGTTCATAGCCTGCTAATGATATCTCACTTCCCAGCTTAAAACTGAAGGCAGAAGCAGCATATGACAAATAGCATCAATTTTATTGTGGCAAAGGCCCTATTTTTGCCTTACTTTCAATTCAGAGGCACTGGATAAGTCTCCAAATAATTAAGATGCTCTGACATTCTTACAATTTAAGTATAAATAGTAAGTACTAATAAAAAGATAACATTTCAGGCACACATTTGACATAGTTTTTTCTTCTCTGAAAACATTTACAAAAAACCCCAGGCTTTTTCTGCAAGAAAAGATTTGGCAGCTCTTGGTTTGGGGTGGGGGGGTTATATTTGAATCATCTGTAATCTTCAATTTTCTATGGTGAAGAGTCTTAAATTACATCATGATTTTCAGTTACGTATTTGGCAGCAACTTAAGCCATAGTCCTGAGTGTAGATTTGTATCTCCAGAAATGTTGCCAGGGTTGCCTAACAATGCTTTTTCGTCTAACAAAAATAGGAAAGTAGGAGCATGATGTTTGAAAAGACCAAGTGGAGCAAAACATTTGGGAGCAAGGTAAAACGAAGTGGGAAACAAGCTATAAAGAACAAAATAAATTGTGTTTTCTCTTGAATAGCAACAGTGGTTTTCTATAAGCTCCTAGTTTTATAGGCTTTTCCATGTGTTTTACAAGCAGTAGTTTATTCAAAAACATCCCTACAAGACAGTTTTATTCTCTTCCTTGGTTTCATTTTGACAAAAATGTGTTCTGCTGGGACAGAATATTCTGGTTTTACATCTAGTTTCCCCCTCTGAAAGCCAATGCTCAGTAAGGCCTGTGTGCAATGATTTATGCAGCTGGTGCTTACTAAAAAAGTCTTTTCAAAGAGTTCAAACCAAAATAATATACAGCATCATGACCAAACCAAAAATAACTTGTGCTTTAAGTCTAGGAGTAGAGTTACTTAATGGCTGGACTTACCTCTTATTTCCTATTCACTACATGAAAACATTAAAATTTAAAAGAAAAAATATAAATGGAACTTATTTGAAAAGCTTCGGTCTTTAAGAGTATTTTCAATTCTCTATGAGTCAAAACAGTTGTACTAATCTAAAATTGAGCTGTCAGCAAAGTAATGAGTTAGTAGTATATAGAAATATTTTATATGATATGTTCCTACGGATTGCTAAATGGGATTTAATTAACTGAGTTTTAATCTTATTTTGGTACATCCATTGTTTAATATCTCTGCTAGAGAACCTGTTCTTTTAAAATCCAGTCCTTTTATGAGTTTAGCTCCTGACCAAGAGAAACTTTCAGCAACCATTCGGTAAGAGCAACAAATCTGATAATATCACCCACAAAATTTTTGAGTTCTCTAAAAAATAATTAGTTCAAGCCAGATATATGTTACAGAAACCTCAGATGCAGTGAGAGTAGGCTCTTCAAAAATCTTACCCACCTTCTTGCAAGCCCAGAGTCGTGGCATGGAGCACATATGGTAAATGCCTACCCATTAGATACGTCACCGTATAAACATCTCCTCAGAAGCTCCAGAATTTCTAAACTAAAAAAGGATTAACTTTTTACAAGTGAGTGATCAAGACATTTGCTCGTGATGAGAAATGAACATTTTATGGTTTGGATGTTTTGAATTCTCCTGACGGTATTCTGCATCCACCTGAAACTGTGGCTCACAATTTATTTTATACAAGAGGCAGTTTGTTGACCTGAATTTGCAGTTTCATACTTGACCACTGAAGACAGGAATAGCTCAGCAACAGTAAAAAAAACTTTTTGAGGCAGGTAATAATGAAAAACTAAAAGAATATGGGTAGTGCAATATTTCGCCCATGATTAAGATAGTATTTTTTGCAAGGATGAGGATGAGCTCGTCATTGTTTTCATCATGAAAACCTCTTCACTCCTTTGGGATGGTAAATCTTCTGGCCTGATTATTGCAGGTGAAGGCCATGCACAACTAAACTTTGAGCACACCCGGGGAGGCGGAGGTCCAGTCCTCCATTTTATAAACGAAGTTTATAGAAACAGTACCAGGCACCCAGCTCTTCCACTGCAAGTGGAAGGTGTCTTAGGTTAGCTCCGTGCCAATGAACCTCAGAAATTTTATCAACGTCACCCAATTTTCTTGGTGCTTGACAGCCTCCCAAGATGCGGTGCAATGGGAAGGGGGTAGCCAGACCTCAGTCCCTGCTGCTGCAGGACGTCTTTCAAAACGGGGGGTTGTGCCCTGCCGCCGCCTTACAGTCTGCATGGAAATTTCAAAATGGAGTTTTATGAAGGATGAATTTTACTGACGAAGCATCAGAACACCAACCCCTATTCCCTAGCAAATATTAAGAGTGTTGCTATGGTTATATATAGCATGTATACATCAAGACAACAAGCTAGGGACTTGAATCCAAAGACTTCTCATTTATAGTGATCTCTGACCTGGTATCAGGCAGACTTAGAAGGCTAATGAAGAATTCTTCTCATTCCTGCTTGCCAATCTTTCAACTCTTTGTCCTCCGTCTCACTTCACTTGCCAGGTACCCTCTGATGGTAAGGCCACAGCTTTTGTTATCAATAAAAGAAATTCTCCCCACTAGCCTGCAGAATCTGGACTCATTATTTAACAGTTTGATACACTTAAAATAACTGAGGAATGGCATCAATTTCTGTATAGATCACCCTTTTAAGGGTATCTTCGTACGACATTATCTGAGGATTAGGACTCAGGTCGGTTTTGCTTGCACACACCGTACGTTGCTCTGCCTTCACAGCAGAGCAGCAGTGATGCACAAGCAAAAAAAAATCAAATGGAGTACAGCAAAGAATGACAAAATAGTAAAAAACTTTAAAAATATCAATTTAAAAGGTATAAACAGTGGCATAAACTGTAGAGAGAGAATTAAAACAAGTTCACAAAGTTATTTCTTATTAGAATATTAAGGGGGGGAGGCAAAACAATCCATCTTTACTTCTGTAAGTGATGAAACACTAGCTTTATTGTGTCAAAATAAACAACCCGATTATCGCATTCATTTTTTCTGACTGCAACCAGCAGAAGTTTCACTTCTCTTGTCCTTCCTTTGGGTGATGAGCTACCCATATTGTGAAATTAACTGCAGCAGATACTCACATGCTATTAAATAACTGCAGTTCCTCAGATGCTTCTCAGGTCTGATTATTAAGCATAATGGCAAAACCAAGCATTAAAAATACAGTAATTGACGTCATTATTGGGAAATGCAAGTGAAAAAGTTATTTGTCAGGACGGGAAACATCAGCAGAGTGATGTTAAAATGCTATCTGTGTTTTAAATAGATTTTGTGCTGTTAATTTCTTGTTCTTTTGTTTTCAATACTAATTTAGGCCTTCCAAGAATTTTTCCAAAATTTTGGTTCTACTAGAATCAACTAATATACATTTGTCCTTATCGTTCTTTTTTCCCTTTTGGCCACACTACCCTGTCCCTCCACAGCTCTATGTCTTCAAGCAAGTTTTTTTAAAATAAAAGCTCAATTACTTGAGCACATTAAAGACATTTTGATGACAGAATTAAATTTCTTTAGAGGCCATATATCCTATTGTCGTTAACTGTACACTAGCGGTTCATCCTGCACCTTGATTAAGGTCTCTTGGGTTTCCAGCCAAGAGACGGCGGCTCCGGGCGCTCTAGATCGGCGGTCCCTCCACCAAAGCCAAGCTGTGCCTGTGACCCCCCGACGCGGCCTCTCTGGCCCCCAGACCTCCAGCTGGAGCTTCATCCATACCCCTGTGGCACTCGCACCAGAGGAGTGCAGGGATGGTGTCATGCTGACCTCGGCTCCCAGGAAACCGTGACTGCTCCCGACAGGACCTGGCAGATGCTCAGGGATCGGAAGGCGTCACTTAGTGCTGCAGCTCCCGTTGAGCGACCTGGGTCTCCATGAACATTCGCCTTCCACCTTCTCCTCTTCTCTGTAGCATTTTGGTTCTCTCATTACATTCCAGACTAAGAGGCAACGAGGATGTAGGGTCTCAAATCCATTACCAAGGTTAGTAGCATGGGGTTGGGATGGCAACCATGACCATCATAGCTTTGAAAAGGTTCTTGTCTCAAAACTTTGCAGTACGCTGTCACTTACAGCTTGAGTGAATGAATTTATTATAGGTGTGAAAAATTTCTAGTTACTGTTAAAGAATTTTTTTCTTGCTAGAATTCTTATGTTTAGGCAAGCCACTTGAAACCAGTTTTAATGGGCAATGACTAACCATACATTTCTCATTTTCCTGACATTTTATGCTATGATTCATTTAAGTACAGAGTGCTTACCTGAAACCACCATTGAAGAAAGCTGTTGTTTCACATAAAAGAGCTGTATGTTGTTATGTACCCAGGAAAAAAAAACAAACAAACCAGGTTTTCAGTATCTCAGTTCACAGATATGGGACTGGACCCAAAGTTAACAAGCACCGTTTATGTTAATTTTTGCCTCATTTGCCTGGAATAATGGGGATCATTATCCTTTGATCTTGCTAGAAAATTGTGATAAGTTTTTAAGTGAAAACTTGGGCATTACGGCAGTACAGTTTGAGACATACACAGAGCAATTAAGGTAAAACAAAGCTCATCAGTCAGAGGGTATTTAACACATAAGTAGAGAAGCAAACTACTGGACATCAGGTCTTTAATCCTGCAAAACAGTATATGTGCCTGTGTCTTTATTCACCTAAGGAATTTTGCTAAACTTGCCTTTGATTCAGTGAGCACTAATTAGGGAGCAGTATGAGATTCCCGTATCTTGGTATATGGACTTTCTATAAAAATCTCCTGGCCTTATTATCGCTCCAGAAGTTTTGTCCCTAACTTCAAGGCTGTCATGGGTTTGCATCTGAAAAAAGGTGGTGTGAGACACAACTCCCCTACTGCATCATGCCAGGAGAAGATGAACTGTGCGTTAGTACGGTGGGATTCTAACGCAGCTCAGGCTGTGCTTCACAGCCGAATGAAGGCACTATTTCAAAGAGTGTGTCTAAGTCGTGCCCCCGTAAAACTGATTTTCAGCTGCTACAATACCCCTACATTATAATGTTTATGTTTGTCTGTTGGAACCTGGATTATCAAACTCTGAAAAGGATGAACATCTGAATGAAGAAATGGTGTTGCAGCTACCTCATTTGCCATTCACCGTCTGCTATAGCCTAGCAGCTAGAGCTTTATTTACAGAGGAAGCTTGTATAATATGCATATATATACATAACCATGCACCTTAGCTCTTCTTAATCCAAATTGGAATAAACCTGTGACTAGGTGCCGTTCCCAGGCACCATGCAGCGTTGTGCCAAGTTCCCACCTCCGCAGAGTCAGCATCGCACGTGCCCCACGTTCAGCAGGACAGGACACAGCTACAGCCAGTTCTCAGACGGGTACACTGCCAAGTGCCACTGGGTGTCCTGCTTTTGGCTGGGGCAGAGTTAATTTTCTTCACAGCAGCTAGTACAGGGCCGTGTTTTGGATTTGTGCTGGAAACAGCATTAATAATACAGGGATGTTTTGTTGCTGAGCAGGGCTTGCACAGAGCCACGGCCCTTCTGCCTCTCACCCACCCCAGCAGCGAGGGGCTGGGGGGC